>KK121120.1:135812-165329 GCA_000611955.2 Stegodyphus mimosarum | reverse complement strand
TCCCCATTACACCACGAAGGCATGCTAAGAAGGCGGTAGAAATATCTTATAATGCTTCTTTCTTATTTTTGCGACAAATATTTATCAGTTAATACAAAAATATGAAATACCAAAGTACTCGTAATTCCTTCTAGCGCTCACAAATCATTACGCTAATATATATTTACAAATTTTTATTCTGAAAAACGCATAACTGCTACGTTATGTTCAAAAACGCATAACTGCTACGTTATGTTCAAGCGATGATTTATAGATGCTTTACTTTTTAGAGCTATATATATTCGACGACGATGTTTTTAGGCAGCATAATGTTTTAACCGTTTTCTTTTAGACAGTGATATTTTAAACCACGATGTTTAAGAATTGCGATGTTTTCTCTTGGCTTTCCTTTCTCCTACGATATCTTGCACGATGGCGTTTTCATCTTGCCTTGTTTTCTCCGCGATATTTTCGGCCGACACCCAACAATTTAAAATAGGTTAAATTTTTATTAAGGGAAACATGTATTACCTAAGCTGTGTTTTCCTTAAACAGTGGTATTTATATATGTATGAATGTAAATTTTTCAGAGCATGTGTAAAACGTTCAGGTCGTAGTTATAGTACGTGTAACCTAACTTTGACCTTACGTCGGTTTTCCTTAACTTGCAGTCAGCCATGTGTTCTTTTGTAAACAGTTGCAAAAATACCCCAGTTATGTTTGTAATGGTTGCAAAAATAAGTTACGAAAGTATTTCTAACTTAATTTAATTATAGTTGTTGTTAATTTAGTTCAGTTATTTTGGATTTTTTAAATATAGTGTGGAAAATCTTGCATACGCTCGAGGGTTTACTAGTCTAAGTGGTTACCTTCAGATTGTAGAGTCATTAGGATTTTTGAAGTAGGAAACATGAAAAATTAGGAATGCCCTTGCCGGGACACGAACCTGGAGCTCTCCAAACGCACCGGCTGTGCTACCATTACACCACGAAGGCATGCCAAAGGTAGGAAGAAAATACCTTATAAATTATATCCTACCCAAACGTATTTTGATGACTATCGTATTTATAATGCATTAAATTATCCAAAATATTTAAAATTCAATAAAAATAAATTCCATGCTTTTTCAAGCATATATATATCATAAGAATCCCTGATGTAAAATTAGCAAGTAAGAATTCTTTGTAAGATAATTATTGTATGCTTCATAACCTCGGAAAAGTTATTACATTTAATTGCCTTTGACATAAACTGTAAAAAACCTAATAGACGGAAATTAATTGCATTAATTAATTTATTCATTTGTCATTTTAAAATTCCAGTGTTGGAGGCCTACAGAGTATAATTAGAATATATGAAAAAAACATGTGTAGCAAATTCATGATCCTCCAATACCGAGTACGCATTTTTATTCTTGAAATACTCCTAAAACTAGAAAGGTTAATGGAATCTATGTATAAAATTTCATAGGATATGAATAAATGGTCATCGAATATTCTGTGTTGAAGACGACAAAAAATGTTTCCTCAATGCAAGTTCTGCGAGTTAAATTAAGGTAATTAAACGAGAAATTGATTATTTGATCATTAATTATCTTAGAAACGGAGAAAACGTAAAATGCATTTTAATGTACCTATTATGGAAATTTGAGCTTCCTTCAAGTAACAAATGCATTTTAATTTACGTGTTTTGCTATTAAAAAAGAAAATATATGTGACAGACTATCTTTGTTATAACCTTCATTTATTTATCACTAGCAGCTGTATGATTTGACCAATAAATAATACATCTTTAAGCATATTTTAGTATGTATCTTGTAATGCCAAAAATGATCAAATTACATAATTAACGCATACATTTCATCCATGAATACTGGAGCTTTCCTATCATAAATTTTAACCATAATAATTTTCTATCCTCCAACTAAAACAATCATGAATACAACTTCTAAAATCTAATTTCACAAGTGTTTTGAAGAAAATATGCATTTTAAAAAAACGTAACCAGTTTTGACCTTCTTCCTTTCTGCATACCTTCCTGGTGTAATGATAGTACACTGGGCGCGTATTCGAGAGGTCTAAGTTAAAGTCCCGGCGAGGCGTTGCTTATTTTTTCACGTCTTCAGGATGTAAATAACATAAAGACTTTGCAGAGGCGCCCGAACTAAAAGGTGTTGGATTTTGATTCTTCGCCTCCAGGATTTGGAGACTAGGTCCCCTAATTATTAGTCGCTCTTTAAAGGGGGAGTATATAAGGTACCAGAAGTGGGGGGAAGCCCCTCACGCCTCACCAAACAAGTAGGTCTCATGGTCCTAACAGGCCACGCCTAATTCAACAAAGGAAAATAAGTAAGCCATAAAATAACTAAATGAAAATGATCATCTGTTAATAATTAAAAACATAAAAGTGAAGGAAAAGGGCAAATACAAACATTTAGACAAAAGTAATCACCAAAAACAAAAAAAAATGTATCTAAGGAGTATAGGAGGTATTTTCTCCCTCCTTTCTGCATGCCTCAGTGGTATAACGGTAGTACGCTCGGTGCGTATTCGAGAGGTCCAGGATCGAGTCCCGGCGAGGTTATTACTCATTTTTGGTGTTTCCTATTTCTATAAGGTATTTCTCCCGCCTTCTTCGCATGCCTTCCTGATGTAGTGGTCAGCACGCTCGACGCGTAACCGAGAGGTCCGTGGTTCGATTCCCGGCGAAGGCGTTGCTCATTTTTCATCAATGTTACTTCCAAAATAACGTAATGTCTCTACAACTGGTGCTCGAACTAAAAAGGTGGTGGATGATGATTCTCCACCACCATGATTAGACGATTGGCTCCCCTGAACCCCAGTCGCCCTTTAAAAGGAGGAGTATATAAAGTATTTATCTCGCCTTCTTCGCATGCCTTCGTGGCGTAGTGGTTAGCACGCTCGACGCGTAACCGAGAGGTCCATGGTTCGATTTCCGGCGAAGGCTTTGCTCATTTTTCACGTCTGCAGCATCGACATAACCTACTACCTCTACACTTCCGAAATCCTAATGACTCTACAATGGTATGTAAGATTTATGTGTGCCTTTATGTGTACGAAAAATTACCAATTAAACTAAATAATTAATAAACTTACGTCAGCCATTAGCTTATGTTTTAGTAAAGTAGCCATTAGCTTATGCCATTAGCCATTAGCTTACGTCAGCCATTAGCTTATGTTTAGTTTGTCATATAAACCTACCGATGCTTACAGAAGGAGAAACGCTCTATATAAATAGATGACAATATTACAGTCAAAATAGAGACTAATAAATAAAAAGTTAAGTTTGTTCATAGTTGCAACACTTTTCACAAATTCATAAATTCTATAACTTTCGAAGACTCAGTTTATGCTTTGGACATTTATCTTTCCAAAAATGCTACATCTTCAGATATTCTGTCTGCGGTTTTAGTATCGAACCACGCCCACTTTATTTGTATTACTATGATTGGTTGATGGATTTTCTTCACCTCAAACAAAATTGCCCCCTTTGTGACGCCTGAGACTGCTCAGAGAAAATTGATTGTCATTTTCTTAACGAAGTTGTCTCATGTAGAAAGATATCACTAGATTTGACACTGATGGGATATTAGAAATCGGTGAGGATCCGAAATTGTCTCATGTAGAGAAAAGATTTCAATAGGTTTGACACTGATGGAATATCCGAAGCTTTATACTTTCTTTCCACGACTTTCAAGTGAATAAAATTTTAATTTTAAATAAAATATCATTTTTCTCGTCAATGTGAACTGCGTAACGGGTCTCTATTATACTATTTTAACAGAAATTGCTTATCATGAATATTTTTTCGTATCTACAAATTGTGACAACGATTAATTTATCACACATAATTTTATAAAATTTCAGTGTAACATTGCCATTAAGAGATGTTGAAATCCCAGAATGTTCAAAAACGCTGATATAGGATTTTTGCATTTTCAAATTCTCTACAATTTTAGCTTTCTAAAAATACAATACTTTAAAATCTCTATGAAAATTAGAACTGTAAAAATTCTCGTTTTAATTTGTCAGGACTGAGTGTTCGGTGCATATTCTTGGCGAACATATTCGTAAAGTAGTTAAAGTCCTGATCTTGAACAGGGAGCTGAATGCAGCTATGTTCTGTGGTAGAATACTGTGGTTAAGTGGTACAATAACTGCACGTAAGAAGGATTTAAAATCCTCTTTTATTAAACCACAGTTATGTACAGCCACTTCCCAACTCGGGAGGGATAACAGAAAATAATGACTACACTTGGGTCTAACTTGAACAGTCAAATAAATTAAACTAAAGTTCCTTACAAATTAAGTAGTCGTTGCTCACAGAGCTATAAACGCGAGGTTGGCCTCTATGCTAAAGGCTGCGTAGCAAGATTTAACTAATACTAAGGCACTTAGATTACTTCAATAAGTAATAGCATAACAACGCTACGGCTTAGAATTTAAATACTAGCTGGTCAGGCGAACGTCGAACAGAGTAACAGTGGTCTGAGACTAAAAGCTCTCGCACACTGCGAGTTTCCTGCCTACCGTTTAAATAGCAACTTGGCTCCACTTCAAATTAGCATAAAGCTGAAACGTGCGCTTATTCTAACGGGAAGTTGAAATAAGAACAGATAGAAAAAGTCAAATTAAAATAAAACTTTGTTAGTTTAACTAAAACCTTACATACTCAATGTATTTTTTCTCAGGAATTAGTGCTCACATGTATATGGTTTATTTATTATATTTACTGAAAGGAGCTCTTGATTATAAACTTAGAGAAACTAAAAATAAAGAGACAAGAAAAAGAAAACAAAAATTTGAAAGGTTTCAGATTTTAAATTACGTTCAAAGGGGCGTTTTTATAACGCTTTGTGTGTTATCTTTATTGATTAAATATCATGTTCTAAGTACTCCAAATATAAAATTCATTTCAACAACAATATCGCAAAATAATTTTAAAATGAGCATATCTTTAGAAATTCCGATATAGAGTCAAAGGCGCAGAATATATTTCTTTTCCGAACAGTTTTGCCATTGCTAGCTTTGAAATAGTTTAGTTTGTTAATCAAAAATTCGTTGAAATGTTACAAAATATAAAATCGATAATAAACCAAATTTAAAATTCCAAATTAGGGCTTCCAAATGCCGATATTCTATGGAAGATTACGTTATTCAAATTTTGATCGCCCTAGGTACCGTCGTTTAATCACAATGTGAGAAACATTCATACATTCATGCAGATGCTTCATTATTTAATTTCATTAATCCTGCGGAAGACGCATCAAGAAAAGTTACTAGAGTGGGCGCATGGGGTGTCACAAACTCCAATGTGTAAAATACGGTAAAAACAGTTTCATTTGTTTTAATGTTGTTTCACTTTTATAATACGCGAATAAGACTTGGGTTAGAAAAAATGAATTTCCAAAATATGCTTATAGAGAGTTACAATTAAGATTACTGAAAATAATAACAAAATAAACATCATACCTTTAACTTTTATTGCATCTCTAATACACAATGGAACTTATTTTATTTGTTTACTCTTTGAACACAATTCATTCACGTGTTCTTAGTACAGTAGGTTTTCAAATTTTAAGTATAGCATTCGCGGTCTTCTGTCTTCGGCATTCACCAGAACTTTTATAATTAGTTGCTTCGAACTTCGTCTATTCATTTGAATTATTCCTCGAAATTTCCGCTCATCTTTTGCGTGCAGTGCGTAAGTTTCTCGGTAAAGTATTAATCGCTGATCATTGTTAAATATATGTTTTATTAACTGTAATGCTAAGTCCCTCAAAAGCAGACATCTGCTTTTGTATCTGGTTGGTGGATTAGCAGTTGAGAGTAATATAATTCGAGCATTTATTGCGGCAACATTCAGTGCAGAAAGGACAAAGACCATTGGCCACTTCCTTGTTATTCTGGAAATTGAATAACTTGCTGCCATTTCATCCACAATATCCACTGCTTCCTTAGTCGTATTATAAAAATATATAATTTCTGGAGTTTTCTGTTTTCCAGTAGAGTCATCTATAGCATCATCGTTATCTAATGGTAAAAGCATAAAAACAGATTGTTCCTTTTTTAGAAACATAAGAAATAAATGTTTTATCTTTTTCGAAACCAAATAGTGTAGAAAATATTCCTATTTTGATCTTCAGTTTCCGTAATGTAATCTTCACTTTCAAATATTTCTAATCAGTCTCACAGCCGCTGCATTTCCATTGCATAGGTAGTCATTCTTTTTGCCATAATGCGCTTAGAAATCTTTTAAAATTTAATTTCAAATACCTTAAAATCGCTTGCGAGTAGAACTATTACTGCTACACTCTAGAAATAAATTTTTAAAATAAATATTCAGTCAGAAAAACACTTACGTGGACAGGCGCGTAGGGTGTGTCACACCCCAGATGCAATAAAATTCGGACAAATCTTTTTCTGAAACACAAAGGCAACGGAAAAGCGGTTCTGAAAGTCATTCACTACTAGAAACTCAGCTTACCTTCTGAATGTAGTACAGAATTTCAGTTTCACAACATAGGCATATTCCACTTTTTTGTAGACTTGGAGTATGATACACCCCATGCGCTTTCCCGCTGGTTAAATATAATACAGAGCTCTAATGTTTGGTGGCAACAATTTGAAAAGTGGTCATCCGCTTAAACTTTTAACCTCAAAATGTTTCAAAAGCTTATTTCAGTTTAATCAGACAGCTGTACTTTACTTACACAAAAATTTTCAAACGTGTATCTACAGCAGATTTTGATTAAAGGTAGATCAAAAATCGATAATTTAAAATTATTGATATAGGGAGTTCCGACTCATCTCAACAGAACGGATTAGTCTGAAAATGTAATTTGGCTCTTTACTTCATTTCATCTATTGGACATATTTTAAAAATAAAGCAGAAATTAGCAATATTGTATTTTAATCACAGAGGCCTACCTTATCACCCTACTTATATTTTGTGTTATAGCCCTTCTCGAACCCAACATGTGACTATGAATGTATGAATATTTCGTGTCCTCCTTTTTAAACATAAAATCACTTACTGTTACATGTTAAAATGTAGCGAATTTTATGATGTAATGATAAATATTAAGAAGCAAGCTGCATTTATTTTGTATAACCTATAAGTCCATGAAGTATAACCTGTAAATACATTTGTATAACCATGAATGAAGCCGTTG
The DNA here is from genome assembly GCA_000611955.2 of Stegodyphus mimosarum. Taxonomy (NCBI): domain Eukaryota; kingdom Metazoa; phylum Arthropoda; class Arachnida; order Araneae; family Eresidae; genus Stegodyphus; species Stegodyphus mimosarum. The sequence continues at coordinate 158,155 of KK121120.1, read as the reverse complement.
ATAAGAGCTATTTCGCTTACGAAAGATCTTTGAAAGTTATGTGTTTTAAATCATTTATCTTCTTGTTTCCTGCAGGTTCAATGAAAATCACTTCGACGAGTGTATAGAAACGAGTGTATCGACGGGTATGTAGATAATGTCTATTTAAAAAAGGTGTTAGGACGTAAAATGTTTCCAAAGGAAGGAAGTTGTAAAATTATAAAGAACACAATATTTGATAAAAAAAGTATTCGTAATCCATAAACATGCGAGAAAAATAATTAGCATTATAAGCATCAAATAGCATAAGTTAATTAGCCTGTATTAATTACCAGATGGCAATAATTAACATAATTTATTATCCAAGAAAAACATTAAACCTATTTTAGCCAATATACACGTTTCCAGAAAAGTCCTTTAAAGACCCTTATTTTCGCAGCCGTTTGTCGTAGCCATATATTTCCAATTACAGTAATGTTATAAATAACGTAAATATTAACTTTCGGGAATTTTTGCTTACCTGTACGAAGTAAAGGAAGTATTGTAATCACGAAAATTTTCGGATGTCATATTTCAAGGAAAATATCCATTTTGACCGCTGTCGAATGCAAGTTAAGAAGGTTTTTACGTGACATCTGTGCGTAAGGACTCAATAAACTTTTTTCCCCAAAAAGTATTATGAAAAGGTTTAAAATGGATTGACAAGAGAATTTTTCGTGGCGTCTGTGCGTACGTAATACGTATGTATGTATGTATCTGGCATAACTCAAAAACGAGTAGTTTCAGAGCCTTGACATTTTGTATATAGGTCTGCTATAACATGTAGCTGTGCAACTCTCTTTTTGGTTGCAATTGGTAGCACCAAGAACATATATAGTCACTCTGTTACTCGGCTTCGTCAACTCAGTTTTTTTATTCTTATATGTTGGTAAAATGTGCAATTCTTTGCTTTAAAATGATTGAATTGTGTTGTTCTTATTTTCTGGTTAAGGTGTTTTATGCCTTTACTTAATCTGAATGCAACAGTTATAGATTTATCAACAATTTAAAAGTTGTTCAGGGGCTGCTAAGCCTAATTTTTTGCCATAGCAGCCATATTTGTTTGCATTTGAAAATTAGTAAAGTAGTGGATTAAGAAAGTTTCTGCACCTTCAATGTCCTTTTGCCCAGTGGGACCAAAAGTAAACTTTCAGTTTTGTGCACCAAAAACCTGACTTCTTGTCCACTGCCCAAACTGCATGGTTTTCCGCAGAAACTCTAATTTTAACTGTAAAAATTGTTTTTTTTTTAAATTCTTTTAGCTGCATTTGGTGCTTCCTATTTTTCTATATTTTTTCAATTTTTGATAATGATATTTTAAGGTTTTATGAATTTTTGCCTTGCCGCGAAGTGAGAACTGAATTACTTGAATGAGAAATATATCTCTAATGAAATTCGAGGAAATAAGTTTAAATAAAATGCAGGAAAAACAGCATATAATTTAATATTTCGTACAAGGAAGTCATGTGATGTACATATCAGATTTTTAAAAGAGGCAAATTTTTATTTATCAAGTTTTATTAAATCTAACTTTTTTATAGTACATTCTTCACAGGTTTTTTACTTATAATTAAAGTATTGTTGCGAAAAATTCGACGGTTGCGCCTGTATGTAAGTTTTCCGGCATAGCAATAGGGTTGCCATAAAATAGTGTATGGAGGGTTGCCAGATTGGCGACTTTGTCGCCCATTCGGCGACCAAATCGGCGATATCCCATGGTCCAATCGGGAAGCTTCTAGAATAACTTCCTGTCGAGATATTTCTCGAAACGTGTGGAACCTAAGGAAAAGCTATATAAACCGCTGCGTTTCTGAGAGCCGGCATGGTGAGAATAGCTGCTTACTGTGAGTGCTAAGCTACGCGAGAGTTTTGTGAACGGAAAGCGATCGAGATAGTGCTTTGCCGTGAAGCTACCTTTACAGTATAGCTTCACAGTGTACTGGTGATTGTTTCACGGTGTTTATTATAAGTTTAGTGTTGCCGTGAAGTTAGTTACGTTTAGAGTTACAGCCTGAAGCTGTGTTGCTGATTGTTTCAGCGTATTTATTGTAGATTTTCGACGCTTTTAAAGGTAATTTTGGAACTGTGCTGTAAATAGTGATTCTTGTAAATAAATTGTGCTTTTTATTGTTCTGCATCGTGTTTTCATTGGATACTCTCAAATTCACGAACCCGTATAACGCAACAGTATAAATAAATAAAACTCAAATGTATGCTTCTATATTGCAAAAATTGACATGCGTGTTTAGTTTCAAAATTTGGAATTTTTGATGTTCTAATTTTATTGAAATTGCAATTTCCTGGGAAGTTTAGTTAATTAATAAATTGAAGTAATCTGAAGTTGTTTTCTCCTTCTTAAATGCTGTTCAGCGTTTTTTTTATGTGATATACTAATGTGTAACATTCTTTAATTTATAATTTTATTACAATTTGGACGTCATAAGAACATTCGCACAGACAGTTTACGTAATTTCAAATGCTAAAATAAATTATTAATATTCACATGAAGACTTTAGAATCACTATCTTTATATATAAAGAAGAAAGTCTGCGTGTGTGTTTGTTCGCTAATAAACTTTCTACAATTCTTTTCTGGGTCCTGGAAAAGGTCTAAAGGTCTATGTGTACTTTTTTTCGGAAAAAAAGTAGCTAAAATCAGCTATATTAATTAAAAATTTGGAAAAACGATAATTTTTACCTTCACTTTTCATAGTGGCAACAGTCTCGCAAGCTGGAGTTGAAAAATGTGGTTTATTTTGAAAGTTGTTGCGACTGTTCGCTTTCAAATTCTAGAGTTTGTTAAAAAAAGTGTTTAAGTTTTACGATGAAATAAAAATAGCATTGCCAACCATTAAGTATATTATTCCCGATTTTTTATTCCAATTGGTAATTCGAAACGTACGCACGCATATACATGTATTATATACTTGTATACCTAAACCCACTCACATATAACTTTGTTTTTTCCTCCTTGGTCGTAGTCATATGCTTCTTATTACTGAAGTATTTTTAAATGACGAAAACATTCATGTTTTGACAGGCCACATTGGAATTGCCAAAACAATGAAATTTCATTTTTAACGTAATCTCGCGGTTCCTATGCTTATAATCGGGAATGTTTTTAGACTTGTTATAAAAAAAATTATGATTATAAAAATCTTGACTCACGTAAGGCAAAAATTGACCTGGATATTTAATTTCAAAATTTGCCATTTTTGATGTCATTTCCAGCTTTCCATTGAATCTAGGAAATCTCGAATACGCGCCGAGCGTGCTGACCACTACACCACAAAGGCATTCGAAGAAGATGGGAGAAATACCTTACATACTCCCCTTTTTAAAAGGCGACTGGGGTTTGAAGGAGACAATCGCCAATTCCTAGTGGTGGAGAATCATCCCTTACCACCGTTTTTACTTCGGGCGCCACTGTAGAATCATTTAGTTTTTTTTTAAAGTTGGAGAGATGAAAAATGAGCAATGCCCTCTCCGGGACTCGAACTACAGACTTCTGGAATAGCGCGCCGAGCGTGCTGAACACTACACCACGAAGGCATCTGAAGAAGGCGGAAGAAATACCTTATATATTATAACAATATGTTCTCACTACTGTTATATTTAGCTCATTATTTTTATCTGCATATTTATTACGTTTCCCTCTTGTTTTTGTTACAGCAAAACACATGTTCATTTTAATTTGTGGATTTCAAATTGTATTGAAACGCTATTGTAAATTTTTTATGTTGTAAATTACTCTATATTCTTTGGAAAGCTTCAGTTGCTCCTTTCCGCAACTTTTCTTTGTAAATCCTCATAAAGCCCTCAATTTTCTTCTTCTCCCCCCTAGATTTTAAGAATAAGTTAGTATTGGAAGGTATTGCCAGTTAACTCATGGTACATCGTTGATGCTCTCCGTACTTTTACCTGTAGGTGTTCTTATGGCATTATTTTATCATAAGTAAATTCCGCGTGGAAATTTGTGAATTTATTGATTAAAGAAAGTCATTATTAAAGATATAATTGTGCATACAGCTCACCGAATTTCTTGTACATGAAGGTTTCAACAAATACTTTCTTTAAGTGGGAATAAATTTAATTTTCTGAGGTTAACTTGAGTTGAAATAATTCAAGGAAATAAGTTTAAGTGAAGCGCAGCAAAAAACGTGTAATTTAAATGGTCGTACAAGAAAGTCATGTGGTGTCCACATCAGAATTTTTAACTTTTTGACCTTTAAAAAGTTAACATTTCGTTTACGAATAGCAACAAAAATCAACGTAATGGAAGTGGAAGTTCAGCAACAAATGTACAACATGTAAAGTTTTAGTTTAAACTAACAAAGTTTTATTTTAATTTGCTTTTTCTATCTTTTCTCAACTTCCCGTTATAATAAGCGCGCGTTTCAGCTTTATGCTAATTTGAAGTAGAGCCAAGTTGCTATTTAAGCGAGAGCTAGGAACCTCTTAGTCTGAGAGAGCTTTTGGTCTCAGACCACTGTTACTCTGTTCGACTGACCAGCTAGTATTTAAATTCTAAGCCGTAGCGCTGTTACGCTATTACTTATTGAAGTAAATCTAAGTGCGTTTGTATTAGTTAAATCTTGCTACGCACCCTTTAGTTTAGAGGCCAACCTCGCGTTCATAGCTCTGTGAGCAACAATGACTTAATTTCTACTTAGTTTTAGTTTAAATAATTTGATTGTTCAGTTTAGACCCAAGTGCGGTCATTATTTTCTGTATCCCTCCCGAGTTGGGAAGTGGCTGTATATAATTGTGGTTTAATAAAAAAGGATTTTAAATCCTTGTCATGTATAGTTATTCTACCACTTATCCACAGTTTTCTACCACAGAACATAGCTGCATTCAGCTCCCTGTTCCAGATCAGGACTTAAGGAGTTCACGAAGATGTTTGCCAAACCGCACCGAACATGCAGTCCTGACAAACAGATATATTTAAACCGAAAATTATTTAAGAGGATTTTAAGAATTCTTTCTTAAAATCCTCTTAAATATTTTTCGATATGATTAAATAAATCTCTGACAGCAATACTGTTTACTTTTATTTTAGAAAAGGATTCCTTTTCAATCGTGGTTTCAAAGGCAATGGTTTTAAATCTTCCGTCAGTTGATTGAAATTTTGATTTGTAAAAATAAAATCCGTAATTCATTTGTAGAACTACCTATTGCTTTCATTAATTATCCCATTTCGTCGTATATCTACTCCACTCTCCATCTCAACTTTGCTTTGTCTCCAAATCCTCGGTTGAATATCCTAAATAATGTGTTATTTAATGTGTAATTGCATGTGTAAGCTACACAGGAAAGCAGAAACGACGAGGGACCAGAATGCTACAAGGGATGTTTGACGTTCCATTTAACTGCGTTTCAGCTCCTTCTTGTGAAAGCTTGAGATAACCGTCAGTAGCAAATGAATTTATTAATTACTGTTTTATTTCTTTAATACATCGGTTGTTACACACTGAAAATTTGGAAAATTACTCCCATTTAGGTACGAAAATGAGTACGACAGCGAAATGCATTAATAGTAAACTGTTTAGTTTTCATTATCAATAGATGTAAGGATGCTATTATTAATCTTTTAAGCATAGCATGATTTAGTATATGTCTCGTATTATTTCTATATGATATTTCTTAAATTATGTACGGAAAATTAATTGATTTGCTAAATTTTGCATTTAAATTGTAGAGACATTAGGTTAGTTCGAAGCAGGGGACATAAACAATGAACAATGCCTTCACCGGGAATCGAACCATCGACCTCTCGGTTAAGCGTCGAACGTGCTGACCACTACACCACGAAGACATGCGAAGAAGGTGGGAGAAATAATATATATACTCCCCCTTTTAAAGGGCGACTGTGGTTTTGGGGGCCCAGTCACCAGATCCCAGAGGTGGAGAATCATCATACCCCACCTTTTTAGTTCGGGCGCCGGTGTAGAGACATTAGGTTATTTCGGAAGTATAAGTGATGAAAAATAAGCAATTCCTTGACCTTCCAGATCACAGGAAGTATAAGTGATCAAAAATATGCAATCGAACCACGGACCTCTCGTTTACACGTCGAGCTTGCTGACCACTACTCCACGAAGGCATGCGAAGAAGGTGCGAGAAATACCTTATATACTCACCCTTTTAAAGGGCGACTGGGGTTTTGGGGATCCAGTCACCACATCCCGGGGGTGGAGAATCATCATACCCCACATTTTTAGTTCGGGCGCCAGTGTGGGGACATTAAGACATTATGTTATTTCGGAAGCAGAAATGATGAAAAATAAGCAATTACTTGACCGGGAATCGAACCACAAACCTATCGGTTACACGTCGAGCGAGCTGACTATTACACCACGAAGGCATGCGAAGAAAGTGGGAGAAATACCTTATATACTCTCCCTTTTAAAGGGTGAGTGCGGTTTTGGGACCCAGTCGCCAAATCCCGGTGGTGGAGAATCATCATCCACCACCTTTCAGTTCAGGCGCCAGTGTAGAGACATTAGGTTATTTCGGAAGCAGAAGTGATAAAAAATGAGCAACTCCTTCGCCGGGAATCGAACCACGGACCTCTCGGTTACGCGTCAAGCGTGCTGACCACTACACCACGAATGCATGCGAAGAAGGAGGGAGAAATACCTTTTAAAATAAGGATAAAAATTTTAACTTAATATTTAATATGAATTCGAGCTCTAAAATAATTTTCAAGGAATGCGTTTTTATCCTGTATGAGTTGATAACTCCGGTGCTTATTAAATATAGGAATGCTTCTTAAATTATATACAGGTAAACAAAATTCAAATTAGGAAATACACCTTCAGATAATTTTCATCTCTCACTCACCAATGAAGAATGTATTATCAACTTTGTACATACGAATTCTATACTTGTTCAGATTATTCTAAGCAAATAACGCCACAATAATTTGAAACTACGATTCTTTGGAAAATGCCTTGTTTGGCAGATAAATCGGTGCTCTGATGGAATCCACATTGCCACGAAATTCTTCCTTTACGCGAGCATTATTTTATCTCTTAAAATTAATTAATAATCATCAATGATAAGCATTCATTTGATCTGGAAGCCTAGAATATTAATCTATTTAAAGTGTAGGGATTTATATTTATTTTCAATAACCAGTTAAATTTAATTTTAAGTTACTTTCCTATAACCCTTCGTTCCCCTTAATTTTCAATGCCAGAATATTTAAATTTGGTAGCACGCGTGAGGAATGCAAATTCTACCTGTGGGAGAAAAAGTTTGAATATCGAGTTCTAGAAGGGAAAGTTAGAAAGTCTGAGAAAACTCTGAGCGTATTGTAGCGAAAGCTTCGGCTTAGCAGTTATTGCTGGTTAAATGTGGCATAACGGCTATTATTTTGCCGCCACTAAACTCATCTACGAGCTGAAGGATACAAGATTGTCTGAGCCCTGTAATTTAATTCTACTACTTGTTAATATCTTCAATTTTCAAGTTTAGTTTTACTGTTTCAGTTTCCGCCGAAGCAGAAGCGTAATGTGTTAGCGTCGAGTTGACGCATTGTAAATAATTTAAAGACTGTAATAAAGGGTAGTTTTAACCCTTCTTCTGTGCAGTCACTATTCTCCAGATTTCACACAAACACGTAGACTCTAAATCTCTACAAACATAAACATTACAGTCAATCAATGAAATTAAAATTTATAAACTTACTTATCATTTTGCTTAAGAAGTTTCGTTACTTCTCAAATTATAACAGTATTTTGTTTGTTAATGCTCCAAACTGAGCTTATGGAAAATATTACACTTCCTTAACAATTTCCTATTTCCATGAACTGTAAGATCATCATGCGTGGATACATTGCTGGCATATCATAAGGAAGGGTAGGATATGATAGCCCCAAAGATTGATTTGCATTATTGTGTAAGGTACATTTTAATTTTATAACAGTTATTTTAATTAATTGCTTCTTTCTTATCTCACCTAGTTTCAACTTACAACTCCCTACCAGAATGAGATTTTAGAATCGCGTTAAATGCAAATGAGAGGGAGAATGGTATTTAAGTCAAGTTCCACTGACTTTGACAGAAAGAGTGAGGATTCCTGAGTAGCGCGCTAAGTCTTTGGGGTACGTCTCTCTGAGCTGTTACTACTCTCGGCAGGATTACGTGCCTTTTGATAGTTCGCTGGCTAATTTAATATTACGGGCCAACTAGTTTAGAATTGTGTTCGCTTCTGCTAAATCTCTTTAGTTAGTTATTAGTTCGTTCTCATTTCTTACATTTTTAGTTTAAACACAAGTGGAGGCTTTATTGTACGCTCAAAGAAAGGGGCCACCTGTTAATCTTATTTTGAGCAAATAAAGGGTAATTAACCCTTCTTGAGTTTACGTTTCTGTTCTTGGACTTAAGCCATTATTCGCTTAGCAGTTCCCTAGGTTCCTCGTCACTTAATTTGACAGAATAAAAGTGAGGAACGCTACGCTTGTTTACAGTTACAATGGGTAATTAATTCTGTTTTATCGTATCATTTTCCAGCAAAATAAACCGAAACTTTGTGTTAGAACATTTTAAGCAATAAAACGAACTGAATATCACGATGACTATTTTTTTATATATTCGTCGATATTTGAATCAATAACCTCAGTTCTTTAAAACAAAAGAAATCTTCGATGCGAGGCTTAAAACTACTGTATAACATTAAGTGTCTGAAACATTACTGACATTGTCATCTATTTGCAACTAAAATTATGGGAGTTCATAAATTATTCATAGTTGAGACACTTGATACATATATATCGATGAATGTTAAGCCTCAAAAGATAAAAATAAGAAGCTAAATATCTGGTGTGGATGTTACGGTAAAACACCGAAATCTGGAGAATGTCGACTTTCACCGGTGAATGTCAACATTCACATAGTCGCTTGGTGTATGTCCGAAATATTTTCCAAATACTCTTATTTCTGACTTACACCGGTGAATGTCGACATTCACCATGTACTAATGGTGAATGTTGTATATATGAGAATAATATATTTTCTTCTCCGTCATTCAGTCGCGAAAAAACGCACAAGTACTTAAAACACACAGTACATTCAAAATGAGAAAGGAAAATAATACAAGTTAAAAAACTTACTTAATTATACAGTACGAAAATAATGAGAAAATAAAATAATAGTAATAAAAAACTTACTAAATTTGGGATTCAAATCTGATTCATTGCAACAACTTAAACTATTATGAGACTTTGAATTTCACAAGAGGCCCTTGCTTTCACGACTGCATTTATGGGAAACGGCCAGTCGCCTCTCTTTTCGACCTACACCAGAGCATATCTGTGACTGTCGACGTACACCGGTGAGGGTCCGAATATACAAGAATGCAATGTTATATTCGATCTTTCACCGACGTATTTGGTGAATGTTGACATTCTCCGGTGAAAGTCGACATTCTCCAATTTCGGTCTTTCTCAGTAACATGGACACCACATAACTTCCGTATACGATTTATTGAGTTATACACATTTTTGCTGCATTGCATTTAATATCATTTCCTTGAATTTCATCAGAGATACATTTCTCTATGAATCAAATCAGTTGCCATTTTTGGCAAATCAAAAATCCGTCAAAACTCAAAGCATCTCCATTAGAATTTGTAAAATGCAGGAAAGCTTAAAACACCAAATGCAGTTAAAAACAGTTACGATAACAACTTTTACAAATAAAATTGTAATTTCTACGCAAAAACATGAAATTTGGCCAAAGGGCATGAGAACATATTTTTCAGTGCACGAAATTGAGTTTACTTTTGGTCCCAATCACCAAAAATGTACTTTCTTTCTTTCCACCATCGACAGAACAGCTGGCCCACTGGATTAGGTTTTTTCAGCCTGTTGAATCCCGTCGATGGAATTAAAAATAAATTAATAAATAAAAATAAAGAGCTTAGTACTGTGTCCTCCAGGAATTGTTTACATTTAGAGCTAAGTGCTGTGCCCACCGGGAATTGGCCACGCTAAACGAGGAAAATTTTTTCACTATTATGGCACATGTTAAGCGTACAAATATAATAGACACCGTTACAGTTGTAAAGATGGACAGATGCATTACAAATTGTGAAATACATTAAATCAGTTCTAGATTAATCATAGCATTAACAATAAATAAAAAAAGCCATTAAGTAAATTAATATATGTACAGAGCGGGCTGCTGAGGCCACGGTGTCCAAGGAAAGAAGTTACTCCAGACTGTCAGCAATGCTTTCAGCAATGGTAATGCAGTCCCTAATGCGGTTGAACGCATATTTATTCTTAATTGTGTTCTTGAACCATGTCGGCATGTTAATTGCAGCTGGTCTTTTTAAATGTGAAGAGGTAATTACACTAACCTACTGAGCAACTTCAGACCTGAGTTAGCCTTGAGGCAACTAACGGAATAAGTTACCCAGAAGTGGGACCATCTACTATTTGCCAGCCACAACCTCAAGTCAGGGCCAGAGCAGATCAATCGAGCATTTATTGTCAAAGTTAAAATTGCGGAGGTTACAGTTATACAATAATTACAAATTGATTAGGTACATAACATACGTTGAAGAGTACTTCTAAGGTGATATACAGAAGTTTTACAAAAGCATAGTGACATGACAGTCATCAGCTGCCGTCTACAAAGGCAAACATTGGAACACTGCATAAAATAATTTTACATTATACATTTCAAATTTTGCATTTTAAAATAAAAATGGCAGAAAAGTCTCAATTTTAAAAAAGAAAATCGTAACAGTTATGCTACCGACTGTTACATATGAATGAATACATTGACTGGGCATGCGAAGTGTGAAGATACGTAAACAAAGAATCGAAAGTACCCAAATATGAAATATTAACAGAAGTTCGTGCACAAACTAACTTAAATCACTATTCTACCATAAGTTTCAAATGTAAACAAATGACGGCCTCATTAAGCTTAACTCGCCTATCGATAATTCTGCAACTAATGTACGCGGATGAACTAAAGCCATAAAAACCGTAACCGTAACCTAAAAGAAACGTAATTCAAACAATTTAAAGCAAAAAACACACAATATACCAATGCATACGAATAAAAAATCTGCCCTCCCTTAGCCGAATAACAAAGTGGGCATATATATACATATATATGCAAGTTTGGTGCGGCTGATTGCAATTAAGAAGGGAGATGCGCAGCTGCATGCCATAGCAGTACCATGTACAGAATTTCAACGTCCTATGGCTATTCATTCTTGAGTTATGCGAGATACATACGTACAGACGTCATATGTATAGATGTCAAGAAAAAAAATCTCTTCTAAATTCATTTTACAATCCTTATCGGCAAAAACAGACTTTTATTCTGTTGGTACGTACAGATGTCACGCAGTACGTACAGGTGTTACCCAAAGAAACCCTATACAGAAAGGGAGATGCGTAACTACATATAAAGCAGTCTCATATGCAAAATTGCAACGTCCTACGGCTGCTACGTACGTACTTACGGACGTCACGAATAATTCTCTTCTGAATCGATTTTAAATCCATTTTGGAAAAGCATTCTTTATTGTGTCCGTACTTTAGCGCTGTTGCCCAAAGCAATCGCTCAGAGGGATTCGGGCGATGTAAAAATGGATATTTTCGGTGAAATATGATACCGGAAATGTTTTGCGATTACAGTTCTTCCTTTACTTCGTGCAAGGAAGTAAAAGAAGAAGATAGAAAATCACTTTTTCACATAATTTTAAACAAAATACTTTTCATTGTTAGACCAATATTCTAAGCATTTAGACTACACTTTTTTATTTTTATTGTCATGAAATTCGAAATTCCGATGTTAATTAAGTTTAAGGAAAATTTCTTAAGGTAATTTCTTTTTTTTTTTGTTAACAAATGGCGGCTCCTCAGCCTACTTCGGCTTGGCCACTGCTAAGGCCAGAAGTGGTGGTCACGTTATTATGGAGGCACTTAATAGGTGGGCGACCTTTGCCTCCTATAAAGGGACTGATATTTACAACCATGCCTTCTCCGGGATTCGAACGCCTTGCCCTTTGATATCGCAGGCGGCTACCCGAACGACTATACCGTCTGGGGGGCTGTACAATGACATCAAAACAAACCTTTTTCCACCTTTCACTGTCTGATAAAAAATCGTAGCGTGGAAAGTTCGTTCGAACTCATACTTATTTATAGCTATTTTGCTCGGAAAATAATTATAATGTCAAAAAAATTTCCAAAGTATATATACCAATCTTTAACTAACCAACTAAGAATTGAGGTTAATTTAATTTTATGACTCAAACCGAGAGAAAAAAAAATATATTTAATGCAGTAACAACACGGTAATTCCTTCTTTTCTTCTAGTTAATCTGTGTTGTCTGTAAGCTTATTTTACAAGGCATTTCAACCGCCTTCTAAGCTTGCCTTCCTGTTGTAATGGTCAGCACATTCGGAGCGTATTCGACAGTTCCGAGGTTCGAGTGCCGGTGAGGGTATTGCTCATTTTTTTACGTCTCTCCGCATCAAAAATCCTAATGACTTTACACTGGCCCTGAACTACAAAAGGTGATGAATAATGATAATCCACTACCTAGATTAGGCGACTGGCCCCTCCTAATCCCCAGTCGCCCTTTAAAAATTTAATGTAGAGTATACAAAATCAAAGTCATATACAAATATTTAAAAAAATAGTTTCTAGTCGAATACCACCTAGACTGTATAGTGGTCAGGGAAGCCAACTGCGAAATCAAAGGGCCTGGAAATCCTGAAAAAGTCATGGTTCTGGAGAAGGCTGCCCGTCCCTTCATAAGAAGCAAAAGAGGCTCCCCTATTAGGTGCCTCTACAATAAAGTGGTCACATAATCTGGCCTCAGTAGTAGCCAACGTCTGTAATGATGACTTGTGCTCGCCGCTGCTAAAAAAATTCCAGTCCAATTAGTTGTTCTTTATCATTCATAAAGGAAACGAAAAAGAAAGCAATAGGCCGATAAGATGCTGAATTAAGATTAAAAAAATGCTTCAAAATTTTAAGATTTAGTTTGAAACGAAAAGCAAGCTAAAGCAAAATAAGTTGTTAAAATCATTTCAAATGAAACTGCATTTCACGAATACAAAATTTAGAAAATTAGTTTTACGCAGTTTGAGTTAGCTGTGCTTCTGTATATTCTAAACTGCTGTAGACCTGAAGAACTTGCTTTCTGCCATAAATGTCATACACAAAATTTATTGATATTATATATATTATAATATTGAGGAATTTATCTATTTCATTAAAGAATTTACTTATAGGGACTTTCATTTTTCTACGGCTTAAATGGTAACTGAAGTGTTCTTAGATGCCTTTTCACTGCCCTAAGAGCCTGAAAAGATTTCATTAATTTATTTACAGCGACGGTGTGAATATTAATAAATTTTGTGTATATGTATAGTTGTATATTTAATAAATTGATTTTGCAATTTTGTCGCGTTCGTTTTCCTTTTAATTATCTCATTCCGTACAAAACAGTGTATGATTTCATTTATTAAACTCCATTTATTGTGTCATTTATAAACAATATTTTTATTCAAGAAATTACATTTTTGCAACATTTATTCTTGGAAAAATAGGATGAAATAATATTTTCCACTAAACACCTAGTTTCCGTTTCTTGAGTACCAGAGCATATTCCTTAACTGTGTTATTCCTGTGTTGAGTGTAGTTGTATATATAATGTTAATATAAGAGTTGTATACATAATATATTTTTAGAGTTTATTTAAGCGAAAAGCTATTATTTTACTACTGTCTCTTAAGATTTTGTTAACCTGATATTTAGGAAACCAATGTTTTTATTTCAACATTTTTGAACGATTTTTCGCATGATTCTATTTCTACATAGTTTGAATTCGAAGTAGGTCCATTTTTATACCAATTTTTCTCTATTTTATTTGACGCAAATAAGAATTCCTGCTCGAAGTCTTGACGTATGACCATCAGTATAATTTCAAATGTATTTAAAATTTAGGTGTAAGTTGATGACTTCATAATGATGCGTAAACGGTATCCGTTGTATATCTTTCTGAAAACTAAGTCTGAGTTTTGTGTAGTAGCTTTCTTAATTTATTTTCTCTCACTAACATACCATGTTAGAAGGATGTAGAATCATTAAGTCATTTTGAAGCTGGATACGTGAAAAATGTGCGATGTCGCCATCTTGACTGGAACCTGGACGTGGACGCGTAATGGCAAACCGCACATTCAGTTGAACAACGTTAAACGAATTACGCACACTGCGCATGCCCAGAAGAGGATCTGGCGCAATTACGACTTTGGCGTAATTTTAAAAGAAGATAAACGCCCCAAATGTTCGTTTAAAAATGATTGCAAAACAGGAAACACTACATGTTGTTGTTTATGGATTGTACTTGACCTGAATGTTTATTGATCGTACTTCTGAGGAATAAAAGCAATCGATTATTTACCATGCGTTCCATTCATAAATACTTTACCAACTTAAGGAATATATCTAGTTTAAGTTACTGAAATAAAACCAAAGAAATTATTACAAGTAACTGATACTAAATGTAATGTTTACGAACAATATAAAGCAAAATAAAATGAAACAGAAGCAAGTGCAATAAACACAAAAAAAAAATGTCCATAGTATTGCAATCGTAGAGTCGCTAAGACCTGCATGACGAATAGGCTTGTGTAGGGTTGTTTATTTTTATTCGCCAGAGTTTTCTCCCACGCCAACGGTACACTATTGAGCATGCGCAGTAAGTGAAATTCGTTAACATTGATCAACTCAATGTGCGGTTTGCCATTACTCAACCTGGATCTCTCGAATTCGCGCCAAGTGTTTTACCGTTATACTACAAAGGAATGCGGTAAGGAGGGAGATAATATCTGTTGCGGATATACACCATGAGTTGCGAAATACATCCAAAAAAGTAAATAAAAAAATGTATCTTTAGTGTTGGCTGAGACTGCTGATGTAGAAGATGCTGATGGGAAGAGGAAATGTAGAATTTTTCAGCGTTTCTTTCTATTCTAACCCTTATAAGACAATGAAAATGCCTTTTCGAATTAAAATAGGATAATACTGGGCTTACGAAGTAACTTCAAATCCAGTTAACAATATATATATATATATGTATCTTAAACACTACACAATTAAGGAATATGCTCTGGTACTCAAGAAGCGGAAACCAGGTTTTTAGTGAAAAACATACTTTCATCCTATTTTTTAAAGAATATATGTTGCAAAAATGTAATTTCTTGAATATAAATACTGTTTATAAACGACAGAATAAATGGAGTTTAATAAATGAAATCATATACTGTTTTTTTAAGAACTAGGGAAATTAAAAGAAAAACGAATGCCACAAAATTGCAAAATCAATTTATTATTACTTGGAGCTAACAGCAAATGTTGTCAAGGGTTTACTCATATTGAGAAGTTTATGTCGCTTAGAAAGATCTCGAACCATTGGTGATTCGAGTGCCATCGTCAAACAGTAGGTAGCAAAATAGGGTTATTAATAGAATTTTTCCAATAGCAAACGATTTCTGCGATCGGGTTCAGTTACAGCTTTTGCAAAAATATATTGTGCTAATAAATTTTATTGTCTATTCATATTTGCAACGGACCATACGCATTAAATTACAGATCATAAGCCACGATCTGAAATTTAGCAGAAATCAAGAGATAACAAACGACTTACCTAAAGAGCTGAGTTTATTTACGAACAATCTTAAAATAAGTGGGGCTATTTAAGCTGGTTTCTTATCACAGTAAATGTCCCATTGTTAAGCAAAAGAAAATTTATTTTGAAATGCTTATTTTTGAATAATGGAATATACATGTCAACTTTTGGTGAACAAATACATAAATGTATCAAAACTGAATTAAAAGAATGAATGTTACGCAGTTTTAAATTATTAAGTTATAATTTAAATTACAATGTTACGCAGTTCATATAATGCATATGAAAAAGAAAGTATAAAAGAAAAGCGGACGGACATTTATCTTGAGCCTGGAGAATTCTGTTTATTCTTAGACCTTGTACCTTAAGTATTAGGTAACGTTGGGTTTAAAATTGTTTTATTTGATTATTTGTTTTGCTTGATGTTTTCTAAGGTTTTGTTGATCTAAAGTAAAACCTTAAATGGTCCTCTTCGATTTGTTACCGATTGCTACCCTGTATATGCGCCTTTTAGCTTTTCAAAATAGACTAAAAATGTACTGAAAAGTTATACGCAAAAGTTAAAATACAATAGCAGTTCCTGCTATAATATTATCTGATGGTAAAGTTAAAATTAATAAGTACGTTTTATTATAAGTTTGACTTTGAAATAGTCATTACTGGTTCATTTTTTTATCATGTACAATCCTTAGGATATTTTGATGATATATACGTGAAAAGTGAGCAATGCCCTCGAACATGGACTTCTCGATACGCGCCGAGTATGCTACCGTTACACCACGAAGGCATGCAGAAAGGCACGAGAAAATACCTTATAAGCTCATTAAGGAATTTATAATTAAAACGATATACTTTGCGAATTTGCCATAAGCAACAAACTTAGCTATTTAAAAAACCTGCGGTTTGTCGAAAATAATTAATATTCTATACCATTTTAAACTGTTCACGAAATTTATGAAATTTCATTACTCATCTTATAATCATTTTATGACTAATTATAAAAGCAATAAACGAAAACAAATGTAGACTTTTTTTTAATTTGAAATTGTATATTATGACTTATGTAAGAAATGATGAAAACAGCAAATTAATTTCAAGAAGGTAATGGGGAAAATACTTGGAAAGATCCTACACAGTCTTTGTAATTCAATTTAAATCTTGCCACGGTTGCGAGTTCATAGTAACTTGAATAATCCACTTATCCACTTCGTTTCCTAAGCAAATAGCATTCGATTTTCGTTGGATATCCCATCGCCACGCTCGGTTAATGGATAAGATGTCGCTACAGTTTCACCCTTTGTTATAGTGACACACTGCATGGGGAAACGTCTGGTGTGTTTGTCAAAGCAATAATCTCTCGCATCTCAGAACATCTATATCGACTGAGACAACAGCTAACCACCACGATGCATTGAGAGTGACAAGTATGCGAAAGCACAGCAATCGATACTCTTCACTAAGGTCTTCTACTTTAATATGCCTTGCACCCTTTCTGTGTGCCGCCGCTGTTACTCAACGATGGTTGTGCTGTTTACTAGCGTGTAGTCAGTTCTAAGTATTCGCATACACCTCTGTTTGTATAGTTTTCGGACTTACTTTGCACACACCCCTCTTTGATTTCTCTCTAAATGACTTGTGTGTCATGTGACCATTGATTTCGCCGTTAAAGCTCCCTGTGTTCTGCATATGAGATCCGTACGCCTTGGTAATGTAACGATTTATGTTACGCATTTGATTATGAGAGCACAAACGGCGTGAGACATAGAGAATTTATGGATTTGTTCCTTTCCTTGAATAAAATGGTGTTTTATTTTTTCTCTTTTGTTACCCATTCATAATGTTCCGCACCATTTTTGAAATGTCACAAGACCTCTTATTGCAGAATAAATATTTTATTCTGCAGTAAGAGTATATAAGATTATAAGGCATTTCTCCCGCTTTTTTTGCATGCCTTCGTGGTGTAGTGGTCAGCACGCTCGGCGCGTATTCAAGAGGTCCGTGGTTCGAGTCCCGGCGAGGACATTGCTCATTTTTCATCTCTCCTGCTTCCAAATTACCTAATGTCTCTACACTGGCGCCCGAATTAAAAAATGTGGTGGATGATGATTCTTCACCACCAGGATTTGGCGATTGGGTCCCCTAATCCCCAGTTGCCCTTTAAAAGGGGGAGTATGCAAGGTATTTCTCCCGCCTTCTTGGCATGCTTTCGCGGTGTAGTAGTCAACATCCTCGGCACGTATTCGAGAGGTGCATGGTTCGAGTCCTGGTAAAAACATTGATTACCTAATGTGTTTACAAGATAACTATATAAGGAAACTTGCGAATGTTCGCAGCAATTTATTACTACTATACGTATTTAATTTGCAGTGATTTAATTATGTGCAGTCTAAGCTTCTGAATCAACAAATATAAATTTACTTTCTTAAAAGTATGCACACGAATATATGTGGCTTTCTGTTTATAAACTAGTTTATATACAGATATACAATTTCTGAGACAGAAACTCTGAAGTATATATCTTTTAATAATTTTTTGAAATTTTCTACTTTTATTCTAATTTAGTTGAAAACAAAAAGTAGGACTGTAACTTGCATTTACTATAAACATTTTTTGCTATACAGTTGGATGTTATTGAGCGGAAAAATAACATCAGACTCAGTGAAAATGCGTCGGCTTTTCAGGTAGCTGACGCCGTAAGTGCAATATTGTTGGACTTATATAATTTATCTGAATAAAATATCAGATAAAGTCCACGAATATTATCATGGCAAAGAACGCTGAATTGAGTTTGTTAGACGTGGATCTTTATAGAGACACTACGAGTTTTTTTCCAAGTTTCATTTTAGTTTTAAGAAGGAATACCCTGGGGACGGATCCGAATGCTTTTCACCCCCTTCACCACCACCAAACCATTCGAGAGGAATTTTGGCTCGCCATGAATTTTAAGTTCCTTCATGTCGAAACAAATTATGCACCTAGAAATATCCCAGACATCTGCGGGATTCGAGCTCGAGCCGCACCGCTAACCACATTACAGATCGTGACAGACTGTAAAACAATCCTAAAAGCCCTGTAAAATAGAAAATACAGAAATTAACAAAATGGGCAAACATTGAAGCGTAATTGCTATAGCAATAAAGTACCTACTTAACTTTCCAGTGAACGCTTCATATACACAGACTTGAAACATCTTGAACAAATGCTGATAAAATAGGGTTAAAAATAAGTTACATTATACATATTAAATGCATTTAAACTCAGAAAGTGATAAAAGTATCTGATTTTGCCACATGGATCGTTTGGATGTACACACGATCATATTATTTGCAGTGCATTCTAAGGTATATTTGAATTTTATAACTGTTATTTAAATGGAATGCTTCTTTCCTATCTCTTCTAGTTTCAACTTACAACTCCCTACCAGAATGAGTTTTAGAATCACGATGAATGCAAATGAGAAAGAGAATGGTATTTAAATCAAGTTCAACTAACTTCCACAGAGAGAGTTCCTAAATAGCGCTTGTTTACCTTTGGGCTCCGTATATAAACTGATAACCATATTACGTGGTTATTAGTTTATATTACTCGTCCATATTACGTGGCTTTTGATAGTTCGCTGGCTAGTTTAATATTACGAGCCAACTAGTTAGCATTGTGTTAGCTTCGGATAAATCTCTTTAGTTGGTCATTAGTTAGTTCTTATTCCTTACATTTTAAGCCCAAGTGGAGGCTTTGCTGTACGCCCTAAGAAAGGGACTGACAGTTAATCTTATTTTGAGCAAATAAAGGGTAATTAACCTTCTTGAGTTTATGTTTCTGTTCTTGGACATAAACGGTTATTCGCTTAGCAGTTCCTTAGGCCTCCTCGTCGCTTAAATTAACAGAATGAAAGAAAGGAACTGTACAATATATGGAAATATTGCATTAAACCATCACTGACACATTTTTTGTCATTACCGAGCGCAAATTATACACAATGTATTTCTCGTTTTTTACCAAACTTATTCTTACTTGTTACCTGCAATGAGGATCTTGAAAACCATTGCATGTACCCAGCTATCGTAGCTTGAGTTTTAAGAAGTTTTACCTGGTATGGAAAATCTTTAACATTTATGTGAATGGCGTACCATTCACATAAATACACCAAACACATCCAAATATTTCATATAAAATGTTTTTAAGCATGTGGGTTTTACGTAGAATTTCATAGATCAACTTCAGGTGCTATTTACAGGCATAATGTTCACATCATATTACAGCATAAATATGTAAAGTCTACTCTGACAAAAATGGAAAGCAAACGAAAAAATAAATAAATTAGGCTATAAGGTATTTCTCCCGCATTCTTAGCATGCCTTCGTGATCTAATGGGCAGCACACTCGGCGCGTACTCGAGAGGTTAGAAGTTCGACTCCTGGTGAGGGCATAGCTTACTTCCCCATCTTCTGCTTTTAAAAAAAATCTGATTGTACACCATATGACTTCCTTGTACGGAATACTAAATTATACTCAATTTTCCTGCAATTCATTTAAACATATTGAATTAACAGTTAACGAATTTTTAATTAAATCTGCTTCGTCGATAGCGCATAAACCGTAATAGAATATATGCAGTCGTTAACGTTCACTATATTTATTTACCATAGCCACGCTTCGGCGCTAAGTTTACTTAACAGCTTTACATCTCATTCATTTTATAACTCAGAGTGCACAAACATTATATCATCTGAAGAATTATCACAAATTTTATTCAAATACTATAATAAATCTGAAACGATGTAAAAAAGAATTTAAACAAATAAAAAAGAAAGAGTTTTTCGTAGACGATTCAGCGCCGCTTACCTAATGCGCATGCGCTACTATTTAATTCAGTTCTCACTTCGTGGTAAGGCAAAAAGAATACATACAAATTCAAAATATTTTCATTAAAAATCGAAAGATATAGAAAAACATAAACCGCCAAGTACAGCTAAAACAATTTTTACAATTAAAATTACAATTTGTACGCAAAAACCAGCTAATAACTTAAATGATAATTCCAGAATAAATCAAGCATAATTTAATTCGCGATAATAAAAGAAGACGTTACTTTTTCGTAGCAAAGCTTAGTTTCCCTAGATTGGCAACAAATCCACTATTCTGCTTCAAATGTAAACAAATATGGCCGCGATCATAACCAAAAATTAGGCTTAGCCGCACTTAAAAAACGTTTAAATTGTTGATAATTCCACAATTATTGCACGCAGGTTAACTAAGGGCATAAAAATCTTTACCGAAAGATAAGAACAACATAATTCACTCATTTTAAAGCAAAAAACGCACAATTTACAAACTTCTAAGAATTAAGAAACAGAGCTCGCTGAGCGGAGTTACAGAGTGGATATATATTGATATATATATATAGATATATATTGATAGCAGATTAAGCGACTTATCAAGGGGCTAAACCAATAACAGTAATTGGTTTTTCACTACTTAAAAAAGTTTACTTTGGATTTTGGCATTTCTGCGATTTAGTTTTTCCTTAACTGTGTTTAAAACATAGAGGACTGAAAATTCTATATTTTTTTTTAATTCTGAAAAATACCTTTTCAATGATGTTTTTAAAATGAATTTCCGTTGCTTGGAGATGTAATATGAAGAGTTTTCTTTTTTTTTCTTTTTTTTTCTCTTTCTTTTATTTTAATATCTTCTTATTAATTTACTTTTAATTACTTTCATTATGAATATATATATATATACTTTTGTCCCTCCGATTGCAACCAAAATGCGAGGTGAACATCTGCATGCTATAGCAGCCCTATATACAAAATTTAAACTTTATGAGGCTACTCGTTTTTGAGTTATGCGAGATACATACATACATACGCACAGACGCCACGAAAAAATATCTTCAAAATCCATTTAAAATCAGTTTTATAATTGTTTGGGAGGGAAAAGAGTCCTTTATTTTGTCCTTACGCACAGATGTCACTCAAAAACACCTTTAAATTACATTCGATAGCGGTCAAAATAGATAATTTCGTTGACATATGATACCCGAAATTATTCGCGATTACAGTATTTCCTTTTACTTCGTACAAGGAAGTAAAAACAAAATGTCCCTACAGTGGCGCACGAACTAAAACGAGGTGGTGGATGAGGATTCTTCACTACCAGGGTTTGGCGATTGGGTCCTCTAACCCCAGTCGTCTCTTAAAAGTGGGAGTGTATAAGGCATTTCTCCCGCCTCATTAGCATGCCTTCGTGGTGTAATGGTCAGCACACTCGGCGTGTATTCGAGGGGTCGAACGTTCGAGTCCCGGGGAAGGGCATTGCTCACATTGCATGATTTCTGCTTCGAAAAACAACGTAATGTCCCTACAACGTATATGGAGCGAAATTAGGTATACTTTTTATGCGTATAATATCTGTTTCTGCTATGTGTCAGAAATAGATCTCAAGTGCAGCAAAGTTCGAATTACAGTTTCTGTGTACTACATTAGAAATCAGAAGAAATAACATGTATTCGTAGTGAATCGAGATTGAAATCAGTAATTTATGTTACATAGTAATACATCAACATTGAAAGCCTGGAGTTTTATCAGTTGATCCATTAATCAGAGTTCTCATTTTTGTTTTTTCCTTCCAAATTTGGCTTCTAAAATCTTCCG
>KK121120.1:91036-135746 GCA_000611955.2 Stegodyphus mimosarum | reverse complement strand
TCAAGTTACTAGAAAGTAAAATTTTGGATCTGCCCCAAGATTGTGGTGTGCAATATAACTGAAGATGTTCTTGTTGGAATTCCTATTAAACATTTCTTTAATAATAGACTTACATCCAAATAATATTATATTACAATACTAAATTTAAGAAATTCTCCCTAAAGTAGATTTATTCCTTAACCCACCCATTACAGCACTCAAGCAAATCATATTTAATTTTGATTCTAAATTCTCATATATTCTCATACGTTCACTCAGCTACCTTTCTCTTTAGACTAGCTCCAAACGTGTACATTTTATTCGCCTGAATGTGAACAGGAATGATAAATGTAAAGTTCTAAAGTCTAGTTAAGCTTAAAGTTCTAACTTAGATTCGAATTTAAATTATCTACTAATAGGGCACTCTTATTAACAACAATATAAATTTAAAATCAAATACGAAAGCTTATAAAGTCTGGTATTATTAGGAAGCATACACTAACGAACTCTAAAGAGAACGTAGAAGAATTGTCTTCGAGTCTTATAACACCAAACAAAAGACAGAAGAAGGATGTATAAGACCCCCTTATTTTAACACAAAGAAGTAAAATGTCCCAACTTGGGTTTACACAAGCCAAAACTTATGGCTTAACTTAAATAAGTAATGCCGAGCTAAAACCAAATGTAATAAGATTAGCTTAACGACTCACAAGATAAAGTAATGCGTAGGAAGGCTCTGGTTTGTCGAAAACCGGCGAGACAAAGCCAAATTGCTAGAAACACTCTGCGCCACAGAATTGAATCGCTATTAAGGCCCGCCCGTTAACGACATCTAAATTAGGCAGAACGTATTCTAAAGTCAACCTGCGAAACCTTCGCTTAGTAGCATTTCTTTCTCCCTCAATTTGAATAAACCCTCGCTTTCATATTCTGGTATGAAAAGTGTGGGCGAAAAGAGATCAACAGAAAAGTATTTTAACTCAGAATTAACTATTAGAAAAAAATAAATAGATAAATCTTCACAAGTTCATTAATTTAAGAAATGTATGACAAAGAGTATTGAAATAAAAGGGCAGTAACTAGATATATTTATGTGCTTTAAATAACAATAAATTAAAAGTTGTTTCTTTTACAAAAATAATAGTGAAATATCTGCGATATAATTATACTATGTGATAAACGATAATACATCAGTGACAGTGAACCGTAGCAAAATAATTTAATTATTCACGAATTATCACTTTTATCTATCAAATTTGGGACATGCTTCTCTCTTTTCACTGGGGAAGAAAATTTTATTCATTTAGCCGTAGAACACCGTTTATTCAAACTAAGAAGGGTCTGCGTAGCTATTTCGTATAACTCCTATGAAATAATTTCCAACTGATAATAGAAATATGCACATATAATATTATATCAAACTATTGTATTACATATATTGATATCCATAATATTGTACACAGGACTGTTATAACATGTAGATGTGCACCGCCTATTTTGGTTATAATCGGCCGCACCCAAAGTATGTAAATATATTTATATATGCATATATATATATCCACTCTGTTACTTGGCTCAGTGAGCTCAGTCTGTTTATTCTTATATGTTTGTAAATGGCGCATTTGTTGCTTCAAACATGATAGAATTATGTTGTTCTTATCTTTCGTTTAAGGTTTTTTTGCTTTTAGTTAACCTGCATACAATATTTGTAGAATTATTAAGAATTTGAAAGTTGTTTAAGTGCGGCTAAGGCAAATTATTGTGTTCTTAGCTGCCATATTTGTTTACATTTTAAACTTAGCAGAATAGTGGGTTTTTTGCCAATCTAGAAAAACTAAGCTTCGCAACAACAAAGATAACGCCTCCTTTTATTATTGCGAATTGAATCATGCTTAATCCATTCTGGAATTTATTCGAGGAAATAAGTGTTTAAGATTTACTTTGTTATTTTTAATATAGATATTTTGAGTTTTTATGTATTTTTGCCTTCTCGAGAAGTGGGAACGGAATTAATTGAATGAGAAATAGTGAATCGTCTGTAAAAAACTGTTTCTTTCTTTTTTGTTTGTTTGTTTAATTTCTTTTATATATCATTTCAAGATTATTATAGTATTTAGATATAACATGTGGCAACTATTAGATATTTCTTAGGTGATAGCATTTTTGTGCATTCTAAGTTTTAAAATGAATGCAATGTAACGCTATTAAGTGAACGTAGCGCCAGAATGTCGCTATGGTAAAGTATAGTGAATTTTAGAGAGTGCATTTATTCTGTTGCGGTTTATGCGCTGTCGACGCAGTAGATTTAATTCAATCTAATAGGCTTAAATGAAATGCAGGAAAAATGCGTATAATTTAATATTCCGTACAAGGAAGTCATGTGGTCGAAGATTTTTTTCCTTATGTGTAACGTAAACATGAGCCGTTTTCTCTTAGAATGTATACCTATAATTGTATCAAACACAGATGGATATCAAGCGCGTCCTGTAATTAATTTAACAAGTACATGAATTAATACAAATCAACGAATTTTTCATTTGTTGATTAGGAATGTAATAATTATGTAACGGGAGGAAGAGCGAGGCGGGAAGGAGGGAAAATACTGCCAGTATATCGCTTGTTGTTGATTACTATTGACAGAAATTCTTCGAAAACTGAGCAGTAAAAAGCTGAAAGCAGTCGTATGTATTTTCCTAATTTTCCAAGGCCTAAATATCAATAACTGTAAAATATTTTTACATTTGTTGCCTCAACACAAATAACTGTCGTATTATTAAAGATATTGAGATTTATGGAACTCCAATGCAAGAAGAGTGCAACACACGAATTTTCGACTGAATTAGAATTTTGGGGTTGTAACTTAAGGGAATCTTAGACATGATACGGGGGTGAGTCTGAGGTGCGGTAACTGAAGTGATCATTCATGTTATTGATATTACACAAAAAATCTATATTTATTGGAATGAACTTGAATGATGAAAAATACTTCATTTTATTTCATAAATTATGAAAATACAATTATTGTTGCGTGCGTACGGGTTCGTAATGGATTAAATGTACAAGTCGATAAAAGGTTAATAAGGTTTATTCTTATCCCAAGAAATAAAACAAAATGAAGAATCATTTCCTCAGAAATATTCGTACAGTATTGCAATATCTTATATTTTAAACTATTAAAACGTTAAGTAGAACTCAATTCACAATGCAGAGAAAGCTAATCCGATCTCACAGCGAATTCGCTACAATCAATAACAGCGCCAAGAACAGCACAACTACAGTTCGATTAAAACAACTGAACTGAGATGTTTCTGTCGGGCCTTTATAAGTTTTTAATCATGCACGAGAACATTCTGGTAAAATATATTTTCTCGATTTTTCTGGATAGCAAAACAGTACAATTACAAGATATCTATTTATTAAAATGTTAAATGCGCGTGCTTCTTTATTTTATCTTTTCCCTCGTAGCCTTTTCTTCAAATGAGTCTCGTGCTGCATTGCACGGGGATATAAAACAATTTTAATCACAATTCTATTAAAAATAGCAAAATAAATACAAAATCCGTAACAATATAAAATCATATAGCTTTCCTGAATATGCACATTGTTAGCAAACGTGATTATCGAAATACAGAGTAGTTGTTTTCGATTTAAAGTCCTGAAATTTAGCTTCCATAGGAGACTTTCTGTTAAATATTCACCAACGACTCTGAAAAATAAGTACTTTGAATACTATGCATCTAACAAGCAGACTCTAAATCTTGTTTCTGTGTAAGGAGAGAGTTACAGCAGTATAACAATCAACTAAGGGTAGCTGCTTAAATAAAAAATCTGATGTGTGCACCACATGACTTCCTTGTACGGAATATTAAATTACACGCATTTTGCATTTCAATTAAACTTATTGGATTGAATTAAATCAACTTCGTCGATAGCGCATAAACCACAATAGAATAAATGCACTCATTAAAATTCACTATATTTGCTTACCACAGCGACACTTTGGCACTAGCTTCATTTAACAGCGTTCCATCTCATTCATTTTATAACTCATCAGAATGCACAAAAATTATGTATATCATCTGGAGAATTAGCTAATCGTTGCCACATACTCTATTCAAATACTGTAATAAATCTAAAACGACGTGTAAAAGAAATTAAACAACAACAACAAAAAAAAACAGTTTTTCACAGACGATTTAGTATTTCTCATTTAATTAATTCAGTCCTGACATCACGACAAGTCAAAAATACACAAAAACTCAAATTATCTATATTAAAAATTACGAAGTAAATGTTAAACCACTTATTTCCTCGAATAAATTCCAGAACGGATTAAGCATGACTTAATTCGTAATAATAAAAGAAAACTCTATCATTGTTCTTGCGAAGCTTAGTTTCTCTAGATTGGCAACAAATCCAATATTCTCCCAAGTTGCAAATGTAAACAAATATGTCCGCCAGAAGAAAAATTATTAGGCTTAGCCGCACTTAAGCAACTTTTAAATTGTTGATAATTCTACATATGTTGCATGCAGATTTACTAAAGGCACAAAAACCTTACCCGGAAGAGCCGAAAAACACAGTAGATATATATGTACATACATAAATTTGTATACTTTTGGTGAGGCCGATTGCAACCAAAACAGGAGGTGCACATCTACACGTTATAGCAGTTCCATATACAAAATGCGAACGTTATGAGGCTACATACATTCCTACGTACGTACGTACGTACGTTCGTACAGACACCATGAAAAACATCTCTTCTGATTCCATTTTAAATTAGTTTTATAATGTTTTGGGGGGAAATGTGTCCTTTATTCTGATCTTACATACGATTATAACTGAAAATCATCGTTAAATTTCATTCGATAGCGGTCAAAATGGATATTTCGTTGAAATATAATACCCGATTTTTTTTGCGATTACAATACTTCCTTTTTACTTCGAACAAGGAAGTAAAAAGCAGTGTTCGAATATGAAATTAAATCTTTTCAAGGAAAAGTTCTATGTTCTTGTGGAGTTTTAAGCAAGATAGTCACAAAACTTGATATATATTATGTTAACATTAAAATGATACTTAGGAAGAACTTGAGGCGTATTATTTGTTTTAGTGTTTCATCTATGCAATGCCATTAAATTATTCATCATTTCTAAAGCAAAATACAGATGAAGGTCCGAAGGCTGAAACGGGAAAGAACGGGGGCTAAAAAGAAAAAGGGTTTCCAAAATATAAAAAGAAAAAGGAATTCTAAGAGAGGGAATTTCGAATATTGGGTGATCCATATTAAAGAGAGTTTTGAGAAATTTCGTTTGCATAATAACTAGACTTGTTATATGTATATATCTAAACGTATTTATAAAGACAATATAAAAATTTTTATGTGCAGTTTGTGATTAGAATTTAGATATAAAAATCAAGATATATAAATACCCTTGTAGAGATATTAGGTATTTTATTGGAAGCAGGAGAGATGAAAAATGAGCAGAGCCCTAGCCGGATCTAGAATCTCGCACCTCTCGAATACGCGCCGAGCGTGCTGACCACTACACCACTAAGACATGCTACGAAGGCGGGAGAAGTACTTTATACCTTTATAACAATAAAACGCAGATCTAATTTTTCCAAGAACAAGAGTCTGGAGCTGATGACAAAACGGTGCAGCACATGATGCAAATGCAAATTATATAATCATTTCAAGTCCTTACAAGATATCACTTGCTTGGTTTGTCAGGACTGAGTGTTTTGTGTATACTTTTGGCGAACTTATTCGTTACTGTAACAAAGTCCTGATCTCGAACAGGGAGCTGAATGCAGCTATGTTCTGTGGTAGAATAATTGTGGTTAAATGGTATGATAACTGCACGCAGGGAGGGTTTTAAAATTACCCTTTTATTAAACTAATATTTACAGCCACTTCCCAACTCGGAAGGGGTAACAGATAATAATGACCGCACTTGGGTCTAAACTGAACAATCAAATAATTTAAAATAAAGTTAAATAGAAAACTAAGAAGTCGTTGCTCTCAGAGCTATAAACGCGAGGTTGGCCTCTATGCTAAACGATCAATGGCGCGTTGCAAGATTTAGCTAATACTAACGCACTTAGATTACTTCAATAAGTAATAGCGTAACAGCGCTAAGGCTTAGAACTTAAATACTAGCTAGTCAGGCGAACGTCGGACAGAGCCGCAGTGATCTGAGACTAAAAGCTCTCTCACACTGAGAAGTTCCTTGCTAACCTTTTAAGTACAAACTTGGCTCCACATCAAATTAGCATACAGTTGAAACGCGCGCTCATTCTAACGGGAAGTTAAAATAAGAACTTACAGGAAAGAGAAAATTAACGTAAAACTTTGTTAGTTTAAACTAAAACTTTACAGGTTGTGAAAATCACACTTGGTTGTGATTTTCATCATATCAATGAAACAAAATGCAAAGCTTCTGAACTGGAAAAGAATTGGTTCTCAGTACACACAACGAATATTTCGGCTAAAGGTGGAATATCGAGAAAATTCAGAAGTGATTTTATCATGATTCATCTAGGGAGAGCGTTCATTTCAACTTACTGAAAATTTTCGAATTTCTGAATTTTCAGTAACTGAATGAATCTGTGCTGCATATGAAACGTCAGCGAAATGGCGGTATAACTATTTCTTGGTGGAAAATAAATTAATAAATAAAGCGAGTCAAGAAAAGGACGGTGATAGCTTTATATGACTATATCTCTATCATATTGTAGTGAATTAGATTTGATTTACCTATGTTTGAGTTTAGACTAGTAATGATCCAAATAGAAGAGAATATTAACATTTGAATTTCATAGCCTTTATAACCTAAAATTGATTAAAAGATAAATGTCGACTTCCCGCACCAAAAACAAACGCAATAATATCTTCACCTGCAAAAGAAGTATTTACTTAGAACATTGATGTTGTAACAGAAATTTAGATACATATTTAGTTACAAGAAGCCAAAAAATACCAGTTACTTAATGAAATTTGCGATTTCGTTTTGAAGTAACAGAACATCAAAAGAATTGCCATCTTGAACCATCTCTAAAATTGCTTATTAAATTTCAAAGTCATTCTTGCAGAATACTGTAGAACTTAGTAATGAAAGAAAATGAAAAAGATCCAGCTATTTCTTACAAAATGCGCTACCTGTGGATTCAATTTTTAATTTACGAATTTTTCTTCATCCTAACAGCGAGAAAAATCTTGATGAACAAATACTACGAAATAAGTAATATGCAGCAGCACGATGTCTCGCTAATGAAAATTATGGCTCCGTATCTGAGCGGAAGAAGTTACTAGAAATGCCTTGCAGCCTTCATTCATTCGTGCGAACGTAATACCAAAGAGGGAAGTGCTTGGAAACTTCAGAACTGGTCTATTTAGAGTTTTTTTAAACAACGTTCGTTGCCGAAGTCGAAATGGAATTTGGAGTCAAAATGTGAAGGCTTGCCTTCACAGACTGCATTATTCCCAATCTCTTTTACCGTAGACTAAAAAATTCGGCAGTGTTTTTTTTTGTGATTTTGACCAACTTATGAAAAACATTTAATCATGTGGTCTGCACTTTATAGTATTCATTCTGTCACTCAGAAGTACCCGAAAAGCAGGACGGCTGACTTGACTGGCAAAAGCCAGGTATTTGGAAAAAATAATTGTGCGATAATAATGACAATTTTGAAGCTATATTGAAAGTATCTGAACTGCAAATGATTTGCTAGAAAATTATTAACTATCTTCTTTAATCCTATTTATATGTTTTTCTTACAGTTCTGTTCAAAGTGTGAGGGAGACATATTTTCCATTTCGATGTCATTTTGAATGTTTAATAAAATATATTGAAAAGAGTTATGTTAGTTTATTTATTTGAAGCTTTCCATGAATGAACAAATTAAAATTCAGCGTTTCCAATATTATTTTTTATAGCTCTGAGGCCACAAAAGTTAATAACGTTCACTCTTTTAATGTATATTGATTATTGCGTAATATAATAAATTTCCAGGAGACCAAATATTCTAAAATATTAAAATGGAAATACTTTGAAATTAAATACAATACGAAAATACTCCATAATTGTTCTACCACATGTTAATCTCCTGTTGCTTTAGAGATTTGAAAAATTATCCCTATTGTGTTCCATGCTCTTTCAGTTATTATCTCTTTTAATTTTCCTAATTTTCTGCATGAGCTTAACCTGTCAGTTTTATCTAAGAAACAGGCCTTTCCTTCAAAAATCTGGAAAATCTCATTTTACTCGTGCCTGTTTCAAATTAAGATAAAGAAGCAACAATTCTTGTACTGTACCAAACAGTAACATGGCAGATAAAGCCTATCTTCCTATCCTTTATATTCTGGCAACGTTATGACCATAATCTTCTCAGAAAATGATGTAACGCTTGGTAATTATGAAAAGGAAGAAAGCTACAAAATGGGAGTTAATTTTATCGCAGAGTTTATTGCTGTTATTTACTTCACATAAAAGAAAGTAAAATAAGGTATTTAAGCTTGTTAATTAAGACTAAATAGTAATTAGTAAGTACTTATTTTTCATTACTTTCCTCCAATGTAGTCTTCCTAATTTCACTTAAGCCTAAATGCGATGTTTGCGAGAAAGTTTATTAAGGGTAAAAAGTAAAAATTTTTCTAAGCTTACAACATGTGCCTCGATACTGAAGAAAATTGTATGACTACTATGACAGAAATAAAGTAGAAGTAAAAAGAAAAAAATATTCTTGAGGTATCAAGAGGTTTTTGCTTTTTACGTCTTAATGTCGGTAATATATCTTCATTTGTTGCTGAATTAAGAAGCATCAAATATTAAAGTTCCCTTTTTTATAGATTGAATTTTATGCAAGACAAATAAATTAATTTTGTTCTCAGCAATCTTTTATTTTTTTCCACTTCGAACCTATGGCATTTTTGAATAATATATTCATGTACCATAAACTGCAAACAAAAGAGATAGTTCCGTCAAATTTTATTAAAAAATATATTTTATGTAAGTAATGTTAATGATGTTCTTACAGCTTCTTTATCTCATAGTATCTGCTCGTGTATGCATATAATCCAGATATCTGAAAAGTAATTTTTTTTAACAAATCTTGCTTTTTATATCCTTGTACGAAGTAAATGAAGTATTGTAATCTCGAAAAATTCCTGGTGTCCTATTTCAACAAAAATCCACTTGTCCGCTGTCGAATGCAATTTAAAGATGTTTTTTGCGTGACATCTGTACGTAAGGATAGAAGAAAGGACTCTTTTTTCCCCAAACGAATTATAGAACTGATTTAAAATGGATTCAGAAGAGATTTTTTTCTTGGCTTCAGTACGTACGTAAGTATGCATCGGTCATAACTCAAAAACGAGTAGCTGCAGAACGTTGAAATTTTGTATCGCACTGCTATAATATGTAGTTGTGCACCTCCCTTTTTGGCTGCAATCGGCAGCACCAAATATATATATATATGTAATTACGTAATAAATATATATAGATATGTATATATCTATATATATATACCCACTATGTTACTCGTCTCCGTGAGCTCAGTTTTTATTCTTATCTATGGGAAAATTGAAATTTTTTTAATTTTAAAAATGAATGAATTATGTTGTTATTATCTTCCGCTTAAGATTTTTATGCGTTTAGTTAATCTGCATGTGATAGTTGTAGAATTATCAACAATTTAAAAATTGTTTGAGTACAGTTAAGCCTAATTTTTGTTTATCATAACAGCCATATTTGTTTGCATTTGAAACTTAGCAGAATAGTGGATTCAGTTTCTTTTTTCTTCAGCATCTTTTTTCCGATTGGAACTAAAATTAAATTTTCATTTTTGTGCACCGAAAAAGCTACCTTATTGCATGACGGCCGAATTGTTTGTTTTTGCTTAGAAACTCTAATTTTTAATTGAAATGTTTTTATTGTTTGAACTGTATTTGGTGTTTTATTGTTTTCCTATATTTTAAAAATTTTAATGAGGATATTTTGAGGTTTTATGTATTTTCGCCTAATGAAAGAGATTATAGATTATTAGATATGAGAACATAATAAATTGAATGAGAAATATATCTCTAATAAGTATCGAGGAAGCAAGTGTTTCATATTAGCAGCAAATGTGGTTGTCAGTCTCTTTCGGACAGATGAGAATGTTTACGAATAGCGCATGCGCATTAGGTAAGCGGCGTTGAATCTTCTGTGGAAAACTGTTTCTTTTTTATTTATTTAATTTCTTTTATATATTTTTTAGATTTGCTATAGTATTTGAATAGAACATGTGGCAGCGATTAGATAATTCTTCAGATGATATAATTTTTGTGCATTCTGAGTTATAAAATGAATGAGATGTAACGCTGTTAAGTGATCCTAGTGCCAGAGTGTCGCTATGTTAAATAAAAATAGGGAATTTTAAAAGAGTGCATTTATTCTGTTCTGATTTATGCGCTATCGACGAAGTTGATTTAATTTAATTCAATAATCTTAAATGAGTTGCAGAGGAAAATGCGTATAATTTAATATTCCGTACGAGGAAGTGATGTGGTGTACACATCAGATTTTTTTAAATTGTTTTCCTTCTTCAAATTACCCAACTAGCATCGTCACCTTGTAATAGGGAGTGTTACACATGACTTTCACTCGAACACAATAATCCAGATTTTTTCGTATTGCCAAAAATTCTACACTTGCGAGTAACATTTTTTATGGAAATTTAAATTACAAAATATGTTCAGATTTGATATGACGTGTAAATGTGTGCTTTTTGCTAGCTCGCTCTCTCAAAGCATTAGATACTTCTACATTACCAAAGTTTACTTCAGTGGGAATTCTAACTTATGTGATCATCAACTTGTAATTTTCCATATACCTGTTTCCAAAATTTTCAATATTTTAATTGTTACATTTCGGTTAAAATTAAACTTTACAGATTAATATATATTCACACTTTTATGATCATTTTAGGAGGTTCATTAAGAACTATTAAGCAGTGGTTTAAAACTTTTCTAAATCAGTATACACACTATTGAATAAAATATCAAAAATTACATCATTCTTTCAAATTCTCTTTCGCTAGCTGAATTGGATTTCGCAATCTATTTAACTAAATTGTTGAGAAAATATTTATTTTTCCCAGTTATACATTGTAAATATTTCGAAATATCTACGATTTTATTGTTACTATCTTCAGCGTCATGTCAGTAATTGCGTGAAGAAAAGATTTTGGTCTCCTCGCAGACTATTTCCGCCTGCATTATGAATGAATGAGAAAGCTTTTTCTGCTACTGGATGTTTAATACTACTAGTACTTACGTTCTGGAAAATAGCCTAAAAGTGTACTTTATCTTCTTTCTTGTATTTCTTTTAAAACTTTTTTCAGAAATGCTTTAAAAATCATTTGGCTACTAGTTCTTAAAACTGGTACATTTGTTTTTTGCTGATGGGAGTGTATATTGTAAATTTTAAATTAAAACAAAGTTACTCATCGCCAAAATTGAACAAAATTTGTCGCCAATCGTAGGGGCACCCAATTCCACATTAAAGCCTTGTATTAATATGACGTGTATTATATACGTATTTTTAAAAACAGTACATGAATGCATTGTTTCTTGTTTTTAAAGACACACCTTAATTGTATCTCAGATTCATATTTTCATTGTCGAGGAGTGTATCGGATGATAATAGTCTTTACTGGTTTAACAATCGCATTAAAAATCTCAGTTTTGGGAAATTATGGTCTTCCCTTTTCTTCTGTGTTACCCTTCCAAATACTAAAGAAATTACCTCCTATATTAAATACAAAAGCGAGGTTACGTCGTGTAATATCCTCGAAAGATTTATCCTTGCGTAAACAAGCACTTAGTCTCGTCGGGAAACGCGACAGCTTTTGAACCATTTATCCCGCGAAGCTCTGATCCTGAATAATACCATAGTATTTCGGGCTTTCTGTATTCGGTAAAGCGTAAGGAATGTCTGTAACCATCAGTTTAAGAGCGTCTAAACAACGTTCTGATATCCCTGTGTTGTTAATGTACCGTAATTGCCGAATATTACGAACTTCGGTGAGATTTACTTTGAAGATAGCTGATGAAATGTGAAGATGGGTTACCAATGTAAATTATAAAACACGGTCAGCTACGAAGGGGAATGTTAACACACATTTTATGTAAGAATATTGATTGGAAGTAACAATTAGGTGAAGCGAATAAGCAGGTATTACTCATGCGGCAGAGTTAAATACAAATTATGAAACTGAGGTAGTATATGGCGTAAAAAAATACATGAAATAATGTTCAAAATTGATAACAATATTTATTAAATATTTCCAGTTGGAAGGCATAAACTGAAACACCGTTAAGATTTTATTTTAAGGTTCTGAAGCTTAAAATAAGTTATATCATCTCTTAAGAGCTAATTAAAACTCCAAAAATATACCAAATAATTGAAATTAATCCAAATATCAGAATTCATGTCTTAAACTGAGCATTCTGTGAAGTGTTGATTTTATAAACCCATTTATGGTCTACTTTCATTTTTGTTGCTTTAATCATTATATAATAATTATCACTATGACTTTTAGATTGGGTATTTTTCCAAATAAGAAATAAGGAAATTCCAATAGAAAATAAATTTTAAAGATTTTTTTTAAATACCTAAAACTTAGTATTCATACAATATAAATAAACCATTTTCTCTCGAAAAGCTTTCTTCTTCTGGTAACTGTGTTAAAGACATTATTCAGAAGGTAATTAATTTTAACAGGTAATTAATTGTCAGCAGTAAATTTTCTAATTTTTACAAAGCCATGGTTAACTTTATTTTAAACACAAAACTGGTATTATGCTGCACTTGAAGTCGAATGTTGAATATAGTCTACTTTGACATAGTTTAAGAAGAAAGAAATAGTTTTAAAAGTGAAATATTGTATGTTTTGCCGCAGGTTATGTTGTTTAATATGAAGGTAAAATGTTCATGCTCTTTGCATTAGAACGTCAATGCTTTAGTTTTTATATATCTAGTTAAAACCAAAATATGATAACAAAAAGGCGTAATAAGTTTTCTAAGCACTGAAAAACGGATGTAATGTTTAAATAGAAGCCTATGAAAGTAGAAGGTACTTCTAGAAAATTTCGTTTGAGACTCTAAATTAAATGAAAGAAAAACATGTTAAAGAGAAAAAAAATAATCAAAAACGAAATCTCAAATTGTTGTAGATTTTCAGATGACTCTATCATCAATCGATTTCAGAGTGATCTTATATAGGTCTTCCCTTTGAGAAGAAAAAATGCTTGAGAATGTGGGAGGCGTTGCTACTATAACCATTATGGATTTTTGGAAAATGATAACTTTTGAAAAAAAGCTGATGTGTACATCACGTGACTTCCATGTATGGAATAATAAATTATACATATTTTTTCATGCATTTCATTTAAGCTTACACAATTCAATTAAGCCTATCTCGTCGATAGCGCATAAACCAAGACAGAATAAATGCACTCTTTAAAATTCACTATATTTATTTACCATAGCGACACTCTGGCGCTAGGTTCACTTAACAGCGTTACATTCACTCATTTTATAACTCAGAACGCACAAACATTATACCATCTGAAGAATTATCTAATCGTTGCCACATGCTCTATTCAAATTCTATAATAAATCTAAAACGATGCATAAAATAAATTAAACAAATAAAAAAAAGCAGTTTTTCACAGACGATTAAAACAGAAATCCATGAAACACGAAAATAAAAATAGAAAATTAAACAAATTCGAATTTAAGGAGCTTTCAAATAATGGGGCAAGTCTAAGATTTGTTGGATGCATTTTTTTACAGTATTATATGTTTTAAACGAGAAAATGAAAAAAAAAGTAAAAATATGTTCTTAATATATATATTTATCATATTTCAAATAAAACACATAAAATTATTCTCTTAAAATATCTAATTATTTATTTTATTTGACTGAGAGTTTAAGAAATATTTTTGTAACAAGCACGATTTTCAAATATTGTCTAAAATAACCTTCTTTTTCTCTTTTTGCAGGTAAGAATTCAGATTGTTTTGGTGTTAACAACAAAAACGTTTACTTCAGCTGATCCTCTTCTAAAAGTAATGTATCAAAATAACTCTCTTAGAGCTCAACCATGCAACATACATATGCATGCCACCTGTGTCTTGTTATAGATAACTGCATTATAAAATATATATGTATGTACGTCTATTTATATACAATAGCTGATATAGATGTAGAAGTCTTGAAGCTTTACACTAACGTGTAGTTATAAAGTACTTTGCATTAAAAGTAAAAAAAGGGAGAACTAAGAGAAATAAAAGAATTAAGAAATATAAAATTATTTCACTTTGTTTGATTTCTGATTGATTTAATTTTGATTTAATCGTAAATATGAAAAAAATTTCAAAATATAAATAGTTAATTTTATAAAAATCATGTAAAGTACATATTTATAAAAAATTTTAAAAATGTGAAATTTTGTAAATTTATAGATATGTGTGTAATACTTGCAGTACATTTTACACATATTTTGTAAAAGCGAGCAATAATATTTGCATTATTACTCGTTGTTACGAAATTCCTTTATTACTCTAATTTGCGAAACATAGTTTTTTGCACCTCCTTAAATGTAATATAAAGCATCAGGAGTAATTTTCTGGCAACCTTAAATCTTTCCATTCATGAAAATAGAACATCGACTGAAAGTAACTTTAAACATGATTCTTTGTTTCTGTTTAAATTGCAATAAGTAATCATTAAATGAGATAAGTACGCTAATTATTTTTTAAATTAAAACATTACTTTAGAAAGTTTTATTTAACATAACTTGTTTTTTAGTATTTAATTGATATTACTTTAACTCTGATCTAAACTACGGGCATTTAAATATTTAAACAAATAAATAATTAAACAAATCATGCAATTTTTAGTCGGTCGAAAATCAATTTTCCAGGTAATTAAAACAATTAAACCCTTTAAACTTATTTACAGCATAGGTTTCTTTCTTTATACAGGGTGTCCCAAAACGACCGCATAAACTCTGCACAGCTAGATTCCTCGTTGGGAGTACATAAAACCTGCCCAAAGAAGCGTTCATGTACGATCCATAGTTTACGTGAAAAGTACGAAAAACAAAGTATGGCGTCATTGCTGGTGCAAGGAAAAAACACTTTATTGAACATATCAACAGCAGTGCATGCACAGTTTAAAGCAGATGTTCAAAGTGTGCGTCGTGCATGTCGAGGCAGGCTTGATCACGCCGTGGAATGGCTGTCATCATACGTTGCAGCATCGCGGGGTCCACCGAAGTACAAGAGCATGCAGATGTCGTCCAACCTACGGTTGACGTTGACGTCGGGACGGATATCGACGGGCATACTTCCTGGCAGTTCGTAAGGCATTTCCATTACATCGGCCGTACATCAAGTACATATCGCAGTAGTCACGAACAGAATGCATGGCCACCATACGAAGGCTACCGGTAGCTCCAAGATGCAGCCTTTTAAATACTAGTTCAACGGCGGCTTAACGTCATTCCACGGCGCGCGCACATGCATGACGCGATATGCGCGGCGAACGGTTTAAACCTTATCGCCTGAAAAGATATGCCAATACTGTTGTTGATATGTCCAATAAAGTGTTTTTTCTTTTACCGGCAGTGACGTCATACTTTGTGTTTCGTATTTTTCTCGTAAACCATGGACAGTTTTATGTACTTCCAACGAGGAATCTAGCAGTGCAAAGTTTATGCGGTCGCTTTGGGACACCCTGTAATTCATGCCTTAAATTGAAGGAATATATAAAAATTTCTTAGCTTTTCAGATAACACTATGCATTCTAATTTTTGGTCACCTAAATTAAAATGCATTTATCTGATATTACGAAACTGTAAACGTATAATAGGAATTTTGATATAATATGTAATGGCCCTTTTGATGTATAAATGCAATGATGTTTACATTTCAGAAATTATACATAAGTATATATTAACCTGAAGCAGAAAGCTAGAAAAATGTTAAAAGTAGATAGATGACTTTCCCTTGTGCTTGATGTCAACTTTATCTCTTCTAGAAATGTAGCAAAAGTTAGAAACTATATTTTGGCTTTAAAAGCTTGGTTTTGCTTTCTGATATTAGAACTCTCAAGAACAAAACTACGTCTCTGATTTCAAAGCTTACTGCAACAATCAGATTTACAACAGTGTATTTTAGAAGAAAATTCAAAATATGAAGGTTTATATATATTTTAATCGCATGATTTCCTAAATTATTTTTAAAAATGAAAAATTATTTTGGAGACTTCATTGGAAATGATTTTTCAAATTTTCTTAAAGGGGAAATTTGTTTTGTAGATGACGAACAGTTGATCACTTTTGATCCATTCATAATTTCCTTTTTTATGGCCTCATTAATAACTTCTTTTTGCATTTTAACTTCATATATGATAAGAACTTTGTTATCCAATTATGAGAATACCCGTGTATATCTATTATTTTAGAAGTTTTTTTCATAAACCCTTACTTTACTGGGTGTCAAAAGAAGGCGTAGTTTTTCAATATCTATGAATCCTATCCATATCCATATCTAAAAATGGTAAACTGATCAAACATTCAAAATGGCTTGGTTGAACTTTGCTTGATTAATAAAATTAGCTTTCGCCACTGTATTTAGGAGCAAAAATGTTATGTCTGCTGAGACATCACTAAAAGAAACAGTAAAATATTTTGTACAGTTCATCAATGCTGCTTTCAGTCGTTGAAAAATACATGTATTATTTCTGTATTTACACTTTGGATTTTCACCGGAAAACCTGTCTGCGGTGATAATTCACATACAAATAGAAACGGAGAATAAAAACGTGAAGAGAATGCGCTGCTCTGAAATGGTATAGTAATAAAAAATGTCTAAGTAATTAAACATCTACATACCAACATATGTAAGGTTGATGTGATTATACACTGGTTATGATAAATTAAGGAAAAATCACAAAAATCATGATTACTGAAAATGTTACGTGTAGAATTTTATGAAACTTACCCACAATATGCAATACATAGTAAGGTATCAAATAACATAAAAAACTTACCACACAATTATGGCATTACAGAAATCAGCGCATGTATAAAATGAACAATTCGAGAAGTCAGTTTGCTATAGAAAAAGTACCTTCAATATGGAATATGATCGCCTCTAGAAGCAATACAGCACATAACGCGACGTGTGATGCTTTCAATTATGCGATTTATCAGTTCCATAGGAGGCGAGAGCCATTGCTCTTGCAAAGCAGTTGCAAGCGCGGCAAGGGTCTGAGGGGGCGCATTGAGAGCAGCTAGACGTCTCCCTAAAGCATCGCAAACGTGCTCGATAGGATTCAAGTCTGGGGATCGAGCTGGCCACTCCATGCGCATAATTGTTTCCTGTTGAAGATAATCATCTACGATACGAGCCCTGTGTGGTGTTGCGTTGTCGTTCTGTAGCAGGAAAGCATCACCCATTGGCCCGGCATATGGGCGCACATAAGCAAGGATGTCATCTCTATAAACGTGAGCATTCACGGTTCCCCATGGAAAGACATGGAGATCTGTTCGTTCCCCCAAAGAGATGCCACCCCAAACACAGGCACTGCCTCTTCCGTATGTATCTCTTTCACGGATGTTTGACGGATGATTACGGGTTCCAGGTTCTTTCCGTATCAAATAACGCCTACTATCGCTTTCTAGACTAAACCTGGACTCATCCGTAAAGAGAACAGCCCTCCTTTGATCAGGCGTCGAGTGGACATGTTGTCGTGCTCACTGCAAACGGTCCCTC
Organism: Stegodyphus mimosarum; assembly: GCA_000611955.2. Lineage (NCBI taxonomy): Eukaryota > Metazoa > Arthropoda > Arachnida > Araneae > Eresidae > Stegodyphus > Stegodyphus mimosarum. The sequence continues at coordinate 117,935 of KK121120.1, read as the reverse complement.
CTATGGCGTGACGCGAGCGGCACGCAAATGGCTAGTCGCCTCACATACAGGCCACCTTCGTGAAGCCTTCTACTGACAGTTGAAGTTGACTCCAACCTTTCGGTAACTGCAGCAAAGGAGGATCTAAGAAGAGTCGGAGTAGCGGTTCTATTCCTGTGTGCACATAAAGACAAACATCGGCTATCGGCGCTCGTCGTAGCAGTTGGCCGTCCTTGGCTGAACCTCCTAGATGCCGAATCTGTGGTTTGAAATTGCCTCTAAAGTCTATGAACCACAGAAAGACTCACATTTAGCCATCTGGCCACTTTTGTTTGACTTTGTCCTGCCTCTAGTTTCCCAATAGCTCTCCACAGTAGTTCTGCAGGCAAATGGTGCCTGGAGGCCATTGTTACGAATTGGCTATCTCAGATTTCTGATGTCACTATCACAGGGAAATATATTTGCTTGCTCTCAAACATGGACTTTTATGCTCCTCGCAGATGACGTATTCCGAGTGTAGCGCCACTGATTTGCATATTTCAGTTTTACTCAGCTACTCTTACTTAGCAACATATTCAAATTTTACACGGTTTGGCGCTTATTTTTGAGGGAGGTATCGCTATTTTTGTGATTTTTCCTTAATTTATGATAACCAGTGTATGTGGATACCTAGATATCCTCATACATTCTTTAGAAATATCTATGCATTATCAAATGATGTCAACAAATAACTTTTCTCAAGACTGGTGGTACTAGGACATCTTGTCTGAAATCAGATTTCTGAATGCATCGAAAACCTTGAATATTATGTAACAAAATATTTGATAGATAGTGCACTATTAACGCTCTTAAGCGGAAGCACTTAACTACTAATGGCACAATTTCATATGAATTAGTGCTGTCCACAACTTATTTCTCTAAAATATGAAAAGTATGTGTTAACAGTTTCATTACTTTGAATTAATTATCAAAATTAAATTACCAATGTAAAATGTGTAATTCACTGCAAGAATGAGATATAAAAGTAGTGTAAGTTTGTGTCTTATATATGGACCTAGCGTACATTGCTTTAATTGATTTTTATATTAAGTGATATTATAGGGTGTAATTATTGATATTCAAATATCAGTTTAACTCCACAGAATTTCTGTTTCAATACGTGTACTGTACAGGAAGTGTAATTATAGAAATGGAACCATAATAATGCAATTACCATAACAAATGCATAAAATCACAGAATTTGTTTAAGGAATTTTATTGAGCGCAATGTTTATCTAGAATTCTGGTCGCTAAACGATGTTGTATTTAAAAAAAAACAATGGAATGTTGCAACATAAATTTTATCATAGAATCCAACTAATAAAAACTATTTTTAAATAACATAGTTTAGTTTATTGAAATTTTTAAATACAGAATCTGTTCGCACATTTTTTAGACGATTTTGGTAAGCGGTAGTAAAAAATCGTTTGCTGCAAATGAAGTAATTGCAATTGTACTATGTTTTTAAAAGTCAAAATTATCGTCTGTGGCTTGAAAGTTTTGTTTTTATTCAAAATGGCGAATTTAACAAAGCAGTGGTTCGAAGGCTACATTGACGCTCTTTCCGAAGAGAAATATGCATACTCCGTTATCCAAAAACGATGTAAGAGTCATGGTTTGTGATATCTAAAGGGTCGATAGGTAACATCATCAACGAGAAAGGAAAAAAAACGTCCAATTGGAGCCTCGTGTGGGAAAAAAATTCCAAACAAGTATCCGAGGAAAAAACGGACATCTTCGACTATTGCAAAGGTACGTTGTTTAATGTTAAAAGAAAATCCCCCTAGTCAAAGGACAGTTGCAAAATCATTAAAATTCTCGGTGTCCACTGTAAACAAAATGATAAACGTCGATTTAAATCTTAAGAAAGCGAAAAAACACAATGTGCATCGTTTTCTTCCAAAGCATATCGCTCGACGCGGGACACGCTGCAGAATTCTATATGAGAAACACTTATCCAAAGAAAAATGGAAAAGAATTGTCACAATAGAGGAAGCATGGGTGTATTTAAATGACTGTAACAAAAAAAGAGCCATTTATTATCATAAAAGGGGAGAAAAAAATTTAAGTACATGGTTCAAAGAATCGAAAGAAAGTTTTTAAGGGATTCATGATTGTTGCTGGTTTTTCTTATAATGGCAAGTTAAAAATAAAGAGAGTGCACAAAAATGTCAAGATTAACTCCAAATACTATCAGGAACCTATTTTATCGCCAATGTTTCTGAATGAAATACTATCGCTTTATCCAAACTGCATTATCCAAACGTTGTCCCCAAACCCTAACAGGACTTTGGAAAGCTGTTCGGGAGGAATCGAATAGAATACCTCTTCTAACACTTCAAAAGGCATTATTATCCTGGAAATTGCGGTGTCGAAAGATAGTTCAGAATAAGGGATGTCAAGTATAACATTTAAAACAAAAGAATTTTATGTAATTTAGTTTTGTGAATACAATATGCATCGTCTAAAAAATGTGCGAACAGCCTCTGTAAATTTCATTTCTATGAATAGCTTAACTTCTCAGATATTTATATATTTAACAGAGTAAGACAAATCCAGATTTTTTTTTTGTAATGAGACTTCTCAGATTATATATTTCAATGACATATTTTACTGCATAATTAATTTAACGATTTCTCGTACGATTTGCCTTAGCAAGGCATTTAAGTTAATGCAATAAAAATTATTTAAAATTTAGTGGTAAAGGGAAATATAAGCTCTAAAAATAATGATGCTGAGAGTAGTTAAGAAATTAATAATACAGTTGTTTCCTATGCCAAATTACACTCTGCTTTCTTCATTCGAGGGGTGTGTTCAAAGAATGTTTTCTACAGAACATTTCTATATATTTATCAAATTGTTAGTGCCTTGTAGTAACTTTGGTAACCGTCTGACTAGTAACAGAAATTAAAGGAACTACCAATTTTGGATTATTTTTTAGACCTAGCTAATGGAAGAGTGAGGTAACTCAAGTAAAAATGTTCAAGAATTGCATACGCTTTTGTAATTAAGAAATTTTTTTAAGAATTAATAAAGAAAGAATTTAGAAAATTCAGAAAATTAATTAAGAAATATTAATAAACTAGCGGAAGTACCCAATAACAGTTACGTTAGATTGAGAGTAATGTATCTAACAACAGAGAGAACCATACCGCTGTAATCCTTCTCTAATAACAATGCAAAAAATAAGATTCATTGTCATACGTTTTTCAGTCTGATGCGATATGAAACCGACATAAAAATTTTCCATAGAAAAATAAACTAGTTCTCTCTCATTATATCAGCAACAATGGTGCGAATTTTTAATAATTTTCGTATTTCTAAGCACTTATAAACATTTATTTTTTACATGCTTATTTTATTATATTATTTTATATGCTTATTTTATTATTTATTTATTATTTATTTTATGCTTTATTATATTATTTACATGCTTAACGCGTATGATTTATATTGGATTTTAAAATCAGCATATGAGAGCGCCGTTCAACAATGATAGTGGTTAGTGTCGCTGATTGTCAAAAGGCCCGGGTTCGAATCTCGGAGAAGGCATGGATGTTTGTAAATGTATAGTGTCTGTGCCGCATGGTAGCACTCTAAATATGCGAATCCGAAAGTACTATCGAGAGGTTTGTGGTAGGGAAAGAGAGGTGCGAGATACTCAGAACCGCCCACCCCGCGGTGCTCTTCTCCAAAAGTGCTGACGAAACTAAACAAAGTCGTATACTGTGACCAGTATGATGCTCAAGGTACAATCTTGCATTTTCTACCACAATGGATTTCTTGGACTTATTCTGATGTTCCTGTCAGACAAGCGAGATAAGTCACAGCGACACTGATATAATGTATTATCTATCGAAATACTTTCCTTTAACGATAATTAAAACTTTTCATAGGTATATACGTAAGTTGCAATAATTATGCTGAAAATTATTATAATTTGGGAACAAATAAGGCATCCACTTGCGTACTTCACACGGTATTTCTTCCTCTTTCTTCGCATGCCTTCGTGGTGTAAGCATGCTAGGCGTGTATCCAGAGGTCCGTGGTTCGAGTCCCGTCTAGGGTATTGCTCATTTTCCCTCTCTTCTGCTTTAAAAAGTACCTAATGTTTCTACACAGGCGCCCGAACTAAAAAAGGTGGTGGATGATGACTCTCCACCACTGCGATTTGGCGACTGTGTTCCCTGAACACCAGTCGCTCTTAAAAACGGGTAGTGTGTATGGTATTTCTCCCGCCTTCTTCTCATACCTTCGTGGTCAAATGATCAGCATGCCGGGCGCGTATCCAGAGGTTGGTGGTTCGAGTCCCAGCGAGGGCATTGCTCATTTTTAATCTATCCTGCTTCGAAATAACTTAATGTCTCTACAACTTAATACACAAATTCAAAAACAAGCGCAAAAAATGAAGACAATTTACGAGCAGCATGTATAACTTAGTAGAGACAGTAACGTACAGTAGTGGATATGTATAACTTACATAAAATATAACTAACAGTAGTAGAGATGCATATCTTACATAAAATGTAACTAACAGTAGTAGGGATGGATAACTTACATGAAATGTAACTAACAGTAGTAGAGATGAATAACTTACATAAAATGTAACTAACAGTAGTAGAGATGGATAACTTACATGAAATGTAACTAACAGCAGTAGAGATTTATAACTTACATGAAATGTAACTAACAGCAGTAGAGATGGATAACTTACATGAAATGTAACTAACAGTAGTAGAGATGCATATCTTACATAAAATGTAACTAACAGTAGTAGAGATGTATATCTTACATGAAATGTAACTAACAGTAGTAGAGATGGATAACTTACATGAAATGTAACTAACAGTAGCAGAGATGGATAACTTACATGAAATGTAACTAACAGTAGCAGAGATGGATAACTTACATGAAATGTAACTAACAGTAGTAGAGATGGATAACTTACATGAAATGTAACTAACAGTAGTAGAGATGCATATCTTACATGAAATGTAACTAACAGTAGTAGAGATGGATAACTTACATGAAATGTAACTAACAGTAGTAGAGATGGATAACTTACATGAAATGTAACTAACAGTAGTAGAGATGGATAACTTACATAAATTTAACTAACAGTAGCAGAGATGGATAACTTACATGAAATGTAACTAACAGTAGTAGCGATGGATAACTTACATGAAATGTAACTAACAGTAGTAGAGATGGATAACTTGCTGCGTCGCTTTTGGCTCTGCTTATGTTTTGCGCATTCTTGTCTCACCTAAAATTTGTTTGATGGCAAGAAAGCCAAAGATTCTTAGCTCTTTTTGAACTTCATTACTAAAGACAAATTTTTTTCTTGATTTAAGTAACGAAATTTGGGACCTTGCTCTTAATGTCATCTTTTTCTCTATTCTTAAAAGGGAATTTTTCAAACTCTCAATTTAGGACCTTTCCCGCAATTTTATTGCAAACAAAAAATATTGCTATTTAAAATTTTGTAAATTGTACACAGATGGTAGTTTCTGATACTGAAAATCTTTTATATTATCAACAACCGATGTTTTTCGAATTTCACCATGTTCCAAAAGAGGAATGTTATGTCTGTTTTGGATTTTATCTCATGATAATCGAAATATGCTTTCTACACTGTTAAACTGATTTGAAATTTTCTGAAAAAACGTAGAGACATAAGGTTATTTTGAAGCGGAAGACGTGAAAAATGTGCAATGCCCTCGCCGCGACTTGAACCCTCAGCTTCTCGAATACGCACATAATATGCTAACCGTTATATCAAGAAGACATGCTGGAAGGAGGGAGAAAATACCTTATATACTCCCCCCTTTTAAAGAGCGACAGGGGACTAGGGGACCCAATCGCCGAATCCTGGCGGTGAAGAATCATCATCCACCACCTGTTAGTTCGGGTGCCACTGTGAAGTCATTAGGTTATTTTGTAGCGGGAGATGTGAGAAATGAGCACTGCCCTCGCCGCGACGCGAAACTGGACCTCTCAAATACGCGCTAAATGTGCTAACCATTATACAACGAACGCATGCTGGGAGGAGGGAAAATACCTTATAAGTAGAAAAAAAATTTATATTTCTTTCGACATGGATATATTTTAAAAAATTCAGTTGAAATAAATATTCCAAAAGAATTATCAGATATTGCTACCCATTTTAATATTTCATATTTTATGAACTATTTGTCGATAAATTATATTTTCCGAGAATCATATTTCAGACTTTTACCGAAATGGGTGAGAGCGAATCTAAAACAGTTGCCATAAATTGCAATATGCAGCCCATACCTTCCCTGAAATATTCAGATTAAAATTTAAATAATGCTGTTTACAACATTGTATTCACAAGTCACTTCATGCTCGGCTTTCGTTGTAAGTTAATTAACGCTAGAACATCTAATTTCTAAAAGCGCAATATTATTGTCCGTAACGCTTCGTGCGTTGCTGTAATAAGACCACAGCTAATGCCTCTTCCAAGAGAAAGCTCATTTAGACACCACAAATTCGTTTGAGTAGTAAGCGAAAATGTCATTTAGATCATAACGTTAAGACTGCTGAAGTAGATTTAGAGACTTTGCTCAGAATACATTATGTACGTTTTAAAACCCCAGAAAGCATATTTTAAAACAGCCAGATTATAAGTAATTGAAAATATTTCATAAAGGTGCGTGTAGTCTACATTCTGATAATTATTGGTCGTCCCACTTTCAATGACAGTGTTCCTGAAAATATTGTACAGAATTTTGTAAGCATTATTTCAATGTTCTGATTTAGAGAATTTTGTAAAGAAGTTCAATTTCTATTAATTATTGCTGAATACATATTCTAATCAATGGAAAGTTTTGTTTGCTGTACTAAATCAAATACACACATTTTGTAGAGTCATTAGTTTTTTTATGCTGGAGACGTGAATAACGAGCAATGCCCTTGCCCGGACTCGAGCTTAGACCTCTGGAATACGCGCCGAGTGTGCTACCGTTACCGCCAAGAAGGCATGAAGAAATGAGGGAGAAAATATCTTTATTTTTCATTTCTAATCTATGATAATAATGCTACAAATTGCATAGCTCCCAATACTAAAGCCTGCCTTAGATTTCCAGAATACGAATTCTATAACATCCTGAGAATAAGAAGGTTAAACCACGAAGTCATCCTGGAAGGAGAGAGAAAGTACCTTATCCCCACCCCCACAAAAGCAAGATCTGTGGATGAAGGATGATACTTTGTTTCCATGCTTTCCTATTTTTTCTTTCTTACATTATTTGGCAATAATACATTTGTTTCTTAAATGCGACATTTTTATAGAATTTGTCATTAATGTCTCCCTTTTTAAATGCGACTGGGATTATACGTCGGATTATTGTGCACCACCTTTTAGTTCGGGCGCCACTTTCCGGAATTCGAAACTGGACCTCTCGAATACGCGCTGAGTGAACTAAATTTACGCCACGAAGGCATACTGGAAGGACAGAGAAAATACCTTTTAAGTTCCCTGTTCAACTACGTATAACTTTTGTATCACATTAAATGGTGGCTGTATTAAACTTTTGCAAAAAAAAAAAAAAAAAAACATCCACAATATTTCAATGTCGGCAATTACGAAAGTAGTAATGCGTTATTTTAAAATCTTTATTAATTAACAAATAAACTACTTCTGTGTTAATAGTGTTTTTAAATATGAATATAAATATTGAGATTTGATCATTAATTATCATTAAAATTTAAGATCTAAGTCACTAATTTTGTTATCTAAAAATTTTATTTATTTTGGACGTTAGAGCACAGAGCGTTTTGCATGTCACTTATTAAAACGACTTGAAAATTTTACAAATTACTTACATATATAATGTAAAACTTTCACAGAAAATCTTATCCTGCAGACTTAAAAGCGTTTCGTAAAATTCTGTATATCACTTTAAAACACGTTTAAATCGACTTATAATATCTAATTCCTGTATTTAAAAACGTAAACTCTGTAATCATATTTTTCCAGAATAAATGTAAGCAATTTTGATTATAGAATACATAACATTACCTTAAGCCATACGTAATGATTTGTGTAAGTTTAAAACATTTTTTTAAAATTTTTTGAAAGAAATATGTGTACACGAGTGTGATAGAACTGATAGGAAATGTGTATATTTGATAAAACGGAATTAAAATATCTATAGCGTTGAAGAATTTATATTGTAATTCGTCCCTTCAATTTCTTTAAAATTATGGTGTGATAAAGATGGGATTAGGAGGAGAAAGTTTTGAACAATGAAACTTTGAATGGATAAAAAGAATTTACTGGATTCTTATGTCTTCACATTTGGCAGACAATTATATGCTTTTAACCTAGAATTATGAATAGAAATAAATATGAACAGAAATGCGAATTCAAAAATACCGTCTTATATATTTCCTTAAGTTTCACTCAAAATATGTGCTAATATCTGTTACGAAATTAAATTGTTTCGGAAGATATCAAATAAAGAGTAAAGGCTTTCGAGTAAGATATTTACAGGAAAACCTGATGTGTAACTCAATTCATAAAAAAAATATAATTACATATTTAGGATTGGAGTTTTTTGATTCGATTTGCTTGTTTAGCTATATTTTCTCACAAATTGATCACATAATGTGGTGTCTGATGTGGACGCTCCATAACTTCCTTGTATGCCTATTAAATTATACAAATTTTGTGCTGTATTTTATTTAAACTTATTTCCTCGAATTTCGTTAGAGATATATTTCTCATTTAATAAATTTAGTTCTCACTTCGCGCAAAAAAAAATACATAACAGCTTAAAACATCTTCATTAAAAATTGTAAAATACAGAAAAATATAAAACACCAAATACAGTTAAAACAGTTCGAATACAATTTTTACAATTAAAATTAGAGTTTCTACACAAAAACAAGCAATTCGGCCAGCGGGCTAAAAGACATATTTTTCGGTGCCCAAAACTAAAAGTTTAATTTTTGTTCTTTTCGACAAAAATACTTTCAAGGTGTAGAAACTGACTTAATTCACTTTTCAACTAAGCTTCAAATGCAAACAAATGGCGGTTTGTTAGGCTTAACTCGCTACTTTTAAATTGTTGATAAGTCTAAAACTATTGCATACAGATTAACTAAATACATAAAAACCTTAACCAGAACATAAAAACTACGAAATTCAATCGTTTTTAAAACAAAAAATGCACAATTTACTAACATACAAGAATAACGAAACTGAGCTCACGAAGCCGAGTAACAGAGTGGATGTATATACAATAGTACAATAGGATACTAAAGGCACAATAGGATACTAAAGGTATTAAACGAAATGACTATTAGGGAGTCAGTCTGCTAACTATTTCCCGTAGACAGTCAGTCAGCTTTCTATTCCTTTTATGTGTCTAGGGGTAATAGTAGTAAACAAAATTTAAAAGAAACTCTTTTCTTCCAAAGTTGCTGCTCACAACATTCCACCTACAATCACGTTTCTTCCTATTTTCCTTAGATTCCTTAATTATGGCAATTAATCTCCATGTAGCATTAGCTTCCATTCTTTTCCCTGACCCCCCCTTGTCGAAGCTAGCTGTGGAACGATTTGATGCATTAGAACAACAGCATGTATCTTCTATTATTATTCAAGGACCTAAAGGTTAAAATGATTGAATCTTCATTCTGCATCTTGTCTCCGATGAGCGCACTTCGATGACTTACTGCTAGTTAACTAACATTTCTCGTCTTTTCTTTCCAGGAATCGGAAACAAAACATATCTATTTTGTTTCCGATTACAGAAGTATTATTTACATACAGAAGTATTATTTAAACTTCTGTGACGGCAGATTGCGTTGTAATAATGCATGGTGGCAAACCAATATTGTATAGGAATGCAAGATATCTGCGGCAAGTTGAAAAAGGATATTGTTTGTAGTCAGTTTCAATGAAAAAAGAAGAATTTCATTTCTCCTTAGAACGTGATGATCATCCAGTAACATTTATAACATTAATTTACGAAATTAGAAAATTTACGAAATTTACGAATTTTACGAAACAGGTGCTTCCTTCGAAGTTGTCCCCCGGGCTAGTCTAAGAAGTTAATAATGATATTATAAACATTGTTAGGTCCAGTTCGTGTTCTCATGCAAGGCCTGATTTACAAACTGGGAACTTGTGACGAAACTTATTGAGAATGGACACCCTTCTGATTGTTTCAACATAGTCGATGTTACTAATGAAAACGATGTGTTTTTCATGTAAACCAATTCATGAAATTAAGATAGAATTTTGTATTTTTCATTGATAAATATAAAATTATGAACTACATTTATCAGCATTAGTTTTCCAAGATTCCACTGTAGTCTATGTTGTATAAATTATAAATCTAAGCATCTAAAACCAAAATCTTTTAAATGTTTTCCCTAAAGAACCTCCAAAATGTCGAGGCGAAACACGTGTTATTGATTTGATGAAGATGTGACCAAATTTGTGTAGTTTAAAAATTTATCAATTCAGTAATCAAGCATATGAATGAAATGTAGACAAATACTGTTTCTTCCAAATGTACCTTCTTTTATGGACAACCATTTTTATGGGCCAAAATAAACCATTTTTATGGACAAATTTACTATATTTATACCCTCACCATCTTTAAATTTAATTCTGGAATTGTTAGGAAAAAATATGTCATCTCGCTCTTTGTAAATCGTAATTCATAAATCTGCACTTTTAAACGAAAAAAATGGATTTTTCAATAGTTTCCAAGAGACAGTGACTACATTTCTAATTTAATAACAAAATGCAAATTTAAGAGAACTTCTAGAATTGAACAAAATACGGTACCGTATATATTTCAATATTATTAAAGGCTTTCCAAAAGATGTAGTGGCTAGGGCAGCCTACTGCGGAAGGGCTCGGTTTCGAATTCCGGAGAGGGTATGGGCGTTTATAAATTATAGGTCTTTGTGGTCTGGGGGCACTCTAAATACATGAGCTGAAAGTCCTCTCGAGCCGAAAAGTCCCTTCGAGATGTTGGGGGTGTTGAAGAGCCGATGATCTGTCCCCCCGGGTGCTCTGCATCAAACCATTAGGCGGAAGACTCTGGTGCAAAGACGCGTGTGAACAGGCGCCTGTGCAAAAGCTGCATCCTGCGTAGAATACGTACGAAGGTGCATATCTTTCTTGGCATAACGTGCAAGTTGTTCATAAATAAGAATTAATTCTCGTGAGCTGGGTTGATGAGTCTTCGGTACTTGGTTCGGCTAACAATGTCGTAGGTGTAATGGCATTTCGCTACTAAGACAGCAGTTAATGACATGATGGAGAATGGCGTGCTATTATTTTGGTGGCGAAGGCTTGAGAGATCGAAACATGGTCGGTGGGAGAAGCTTAGCTGGAACGATCATCAAGTGGCCAATGGTGAAGCTGAAAGGAAAGTATATTTGGGCGGAAATGAAAGAGTCATACTGGCACCTATGTGGTGTTCAAGACTCTACCCAACGACAACAGCAAGCTTGCTCTTCTTGCCACGATGATTTCGTGGGCTTATTCTGATATTACTGTGAGACAAGTGAGGTAAGTCACAACATAACAAGTATTATTAGATGGTTTGTAAGTGGTGGCCATGGGTATGTGCCTGTTTGCCTTTGTAAACATTCTCCTTACGGTGTAAATAGTAGTATGTCCATTTGGCAATTACATGATCTTTGATTGGAATTCCACTTAAAAAAACACTTGCTTTTTCATATTTCTTTCACCCACATATCTGTAGGTATCTACTATCGCTTTTGAATGAAAATGTGGTGGACGATAATTTCTGAATAGCTGAATTTCATGGAGTGGTTGTCTTGCTGCTTTCCATTTGCCCTTTAAGCAGAGCAGATGATTTAGTATATCACCATGTAAGTACCCTGTGAGTGTATCATTTAATGATTTAGCATATCACCCTGTGAGTACTCTGCCTGTGTAAATCATAGCACATCCAACTATTATTGGATAAAACCGCATTTCGAATAACGGCAAGACTTAAGTTAATTTCTCATGTCTCCTGGTTTTGAAAATGCCAATGGGTTCTACAGAGTTGGTAGATTTCTCTCCTGTTATGACGGTGCTCCGTTTGCAATCCAAAATACTAAAAGCAGACTTACATAACGAATATGTATATTATTTACGTTTTTTAAAAGAAGCTCGAAAATATCGGACCACGGATGACGCCCCTAACACTCAAATTATTATCAGAGAAAATTTGTTATCTAGCAAGTTCAGGAAAAAGAACTAAATCAATAAACAAGATTACGCTAAAATAAAATCGGCATTTTTTTCGAACAGTGCATATAAACTGCAGGCAGATACACTGATCCACTTACTTGACAAGAAAAAAGTGTCTGGATTTCATAGAACGGTATATTTATTTGCTTTTAAAAATGAATTTCAGAGAGAAATATAAAAACGAAATGCAGTTTAAAACTTCAGAAATTTTATTTTTAATTTTAGACACCCACACGCAAACATACATGATGGGATTGTATTTACAATTGCATACATTTTATGCTTTTCCTTTTGAATAAAACTATTTAGCATATTGCAATGTATGAAACGGTCTCTGAAGTTCATTGACAAAAACTTTCAAACTAAATTCAGTATCTAATACGAAAACTAATTAACACCTTGAGCATTAATAGTTCTCTTCAGCATAGTGTTGATATGTGACACCATATTTTAAAACTAAGTCTGTTTATATTATAATTCAAGCGGTATACTTTCTTCTTTAATTCCTCTTTTGCTAGACTTTTATCGAAATAATCCTCAGTTTGAAACATCCGAATTCTCTTTCGTGCTATTAACGCTTCGACAGAAATCTTTTGGAATGCCGTAGCTAAGAAACTGTTCTGGAATGATGTTGACAAAAGTAAACACTACAGAAAACTTTGTAGTGAAGTTTTAATGAATGTTGACTGCAAGGTCAGATTAAAACCGTCTGAATGTTTCTCATTATTTTCTCCTTTCTCATGAGTTGAAGACTTACCATTTGATGCGGAATAAATTTGAAAGCGGATTCTTTCAAAATGCTCTTTGGTTTCGACGCTTTCTAGTTCATCTTTTGCATTTGTTTAAAATTAACTGTCCGTATTGTGAATCCTTTAAAATTCCATAGACAACAAATATACCACATAGGTAAATTTTAAAGAACCTTCCTACGACAACCATTAACAGTTCCAATCGTTTTTGGATCTTTTGTAGAGCTTGTCACCTTAGAAAACATGAACTGAACATTTCTTGATATCCTTGATATTTATTTGCGTCCTTTATTATTTACGTTATTCACAACGTAAGGTTTAACCTAATTTTATTAACAGATATTTTAAGTTATGCTTCTTTCCTATCTTTTATCTTTATCTAGTTTCAGCTTACAATTTCCTACCAGAATGTAATTGCAGAAAATCAGTAAATGCAAATGAGTTAAGAGACTATTTAACTCGATGTTTCATCAACTTCTAGAGAGAGAGAGCCTGAGTTCCTGACTAGCACGCGTTTGCCTTTTGGCTAGGTCTCTCTAAGCTATTGCTACGCTCGGCCATACTTTAAGCCCTTGCTTGGCTTCGCCGACTTAATTAAGATTTAGGGGCCAACTAGTTAGAATCTCGATAGCTTCGGCTATCTCTTTCAGTTAGCTTTAGTTAGGTTTAATTTCATATTCAGTTAAGTTCAAGTCCAAGTGGAGGCTTTGCTGTACACTCCGAGTTAGGAGTTGATTGTATCATATTTATTCTGAGAAATAAAGGATAGTTAACCTTCGTAAGTCTTACGTCTCTATTCACACACTTAAACTATTATTCGCTTATTAGTGTTTGTGGGATTCAGGGATTGAACACTGAATTAATAAAGTAAAACCCCACATCAGTATGGGTTCCTAGATACGGAATTCTTTGAAGGGTCCCCAGTCCTCGCTTTCTTTGTTTTCATAACAGAAAAACAAGATTCTGAGGAGTTATTCGGAGCCTAAAGTTTGAGCCCTTAAAGCTTTTAAAGGCTTGAGATAATTAGGCCCTGGGGAGGAGAATTAGAACCCTGGATTAATTATTCCACCGATCACAATTTTGCAATGCATAAGTACTGAAGTTTTCTAAATTTTTAATTCATTTTATTTGAAATTTGTGTTAATCAAATATTCCTTTCTCAATGCTTGATTATTCTTTTCTTATAAAGTTTTGAAATAATACTTTGAGCAAAGTAAATATCCCCGACTTTAGAAATCAAACGAACAAGAATTTTTATCTTCGTTCTATTTATTGTTCCTGCCGCGTAGATGTTCTAAATCACTCCGAGTAAGCACTCGAAGCATTCGTTGAACTTCTTTATTCTTGACGTTGAGTGCCCGATTAATTGCATTTCAATACATGCAGGAATACTTGACGATTTAAGTGTAGTTCATGAAAACCTCTTCCACACATTTCTTGATAACAAAATACATGGTTTAATTTTATGAATAAAAATATTAGTTAAGCTACTCATTTAGAAATCATCATTAGTGTAATTGGGCACTTTGGAATGAAGCAAGAAACAAATAGGGTGAACCAGAATTAAATATATAATAAATCATCCTAATGAGCCAAACCGAAGTAAAACAAAATTAAATAACAGTTAAATATAGAGATGGTTTGTGAGGTATAATTATGCTTTGAAATAAACTAATGGACTATGGGTACAGGATTTATGATTTCTCTAAGTTCGACTCAAAATTCTTGGTGGAAAAATAAATTATCATTTTAATCGGTCCATAAATAATATATGTGTATATTCTTACGAAAATATGTTACATTTATTCTTACATTTGCAACCATGCACAGAAATTTTACCTACACAATGAATTGACGTTCCAAAATCGTAGGAGGTAAATCTTATAATATTTAGCATATTATTAAGGAGATTCGGAGCTTTCTGTACTGACCATGTTAAGCTGAACATTTTTGATGTACACTGACCACCCCCAAAAAGGAGGGGGGGCATTTCTATATCTCCCGTTCTACTGGGCCGATTGACGAAACTCAACTTGCGTTTTGCATTTCTGGAAAGCCTGACTTAAGGGGCGTCAGAACCCTCTATACCGACAATGTTAAATTGGCCATTTTAGATGTACTTTTTCTCAAAATCTGCTGTAGGTATTCTCTTGAAATTTTTTGTGTAATTAACGT
The DNA here is from genome assembly GCA_000611955.2 of Stegodyphus mimosarum. NCBI lineage: Eukaryota > Metazoa > Arthropoda > Arachnida > Araneae > Eresidae > Stegodyphus > Stegodyphus mimosarum. The sequence goes on along the minus strand of KK121120.1, from coordinate 102,740 downwards.
ACATCTATCTGATTCCTATCTGATTATACTGAAATGAGCTTTTGAAACATTTTGAATTTTAGACTAATTTATAGACTATTTTATTAGGCATAGTAAAATTCAGCACTTTTCTCACGCAAAAAAATTTGTGAAATTTTTTTATCTTAATTTATCACAAAAAGCTCATTTCAGTAACTATTAGAAAATATAATAAATAAGCCATAAAAATTTTAGGTACCTGGGAGCAGTAGTTTCTGAGAAAAGATACATCGAGTATAAAAAAATCACGTTTGGAGAAAAACGCCTTTTTATGTAAAATTCCTCATTTATCAAAGCATTAGATGATGAAATAAAACTAGATTTTTTAAAGTTCTAATTTTCATAGAGATTAAAGTATAGTATTTTTAGAAAGCTAAAAGTGTAGAGAGTTTGAAAATGCAAAAATCCCAAATCAATATTTTTTGAAGATTTTTGGCTTCCAGCACCCCTTAAGATATATATTAGATTTATATATAGAACTGTATTGATATATGTATTTTGACATGAAATCGGACTTTTTCTGAAATGACATGCCAATGTTTTTTCATATTTCGATTCTACGACTCAAATTATGCCAATCTGCCAAGTCGTCTAAAAATCGCAAATTTTTTTTAAAAAATTAGCCCTTAAAATTTGAGTTCCTTAGTGTTAATTGAAATTGATATATATATTTGTTAATATTTCTTTTTTATTAAACTTATTTGATTCGTCATTTCACATTTCGAAATTTAGGCTTAATCGAAATAAAATTCGCACTTTTTTTATTGTTTAATTTAAAAATTTGTATTTTTAAATATTTTTTATAAATTTTTTGAAAATGTGGTTGCAGGGCTGATTGCCCGGATTTACCTATAAAATTTTTAACATCATTTTAAAGTATGCCTATAAAATTTTTGACTTAATGCCTATAAAATTTTGTATAAAAAATTAGTAAAAGTTTTGCATAAAAAATAAGTGTGCCTATAAACGTTTTAACATCATTTTTAAGCAGATATATTTCTAAGCATACGTACAAAAAATAGAGTTTTTTATTCAAAATTCCTAAGATATATGTCAATTTACATTTTGGCCCGATCTGAAATTTGGCGTATATAGTATAAGCAATAATAACGAAAATGCGGTTTACGAACTTCGTTAAGATTATTTGAAAGAATGAACGACGGCTCTTTTTCCCCTTCGTGCATCAATGGAAAAAAAAGAAATTCGCCAAATGGATTATTCTTGGCGTAAACTGAAAAAAATTCGCCAAGATAAATTTTAAGTTTCTCCATAAATGTCTCACCCAAAATTACAGGATTTAATATCTAGGCATAATTTGAGTCGTACAATCGAAATGTCAAAAAATGATATGTTATTTCAGAAAATGTCCAATTTTGTGTTAAAATACCTACCTTAGATTAATGCTATATATAAATCTAATACATATCCTAAATCGCTCCTTCGAGACATGAAAAACGCAATTTGAATTTCGTCACTCAGCCGAATAGAACGAGAGATACAAAACTGCACCCGCCCTTTTTTTTTTCGCAGCGTGCCTTTTCTCAAAAGATGTTATAAATACACATTTTTAACTTTTTATGTAATTAAAATACACCTTTCTGATTATTTTGAAAAATTTTGTGGCTTAGAGGAATAATTCGCAGAATGTTGTGTTACGCCCAGTAAAATTAATAACTCTTAAAAAAACAAAAAAAAATTGTATATATATATTTTTTTTTATGTTTATCACAAAAAGCTCATTTTAGTAAAAATTAGAAAGCATAATGCGAGTTAATAAGCCATAAAAAATTCACATACATTTGAGCAATAGTTCCTGAGGAAAGGTGTATCGAATATAAAAAAAACTACATTTGCAGAAAAACGCATTTTATGTAAAAGTACTCATTTAGCAAAACATTCAATGATAAATTAAAACTAGATTATTTTTGCACTTAATAGTTTTTATAGAGATTAAAGCATGGTATTTTTATAAGATAAAAGTGCGCAGAATTTGAAATTGCAAAAATGCCAAATAATGTTTTTTGAAGATTCCTGGCATAAGATTCTTAAGCCATAAGATTTCTAGGCTTAAGATTAACATTCTTATGGCTTAAGATTCTTAGCCTTCTTATGGCGTGTCCGTTAAGAAATCAAGTCTATTTATCAGCGCCCAAACCTTAAATAATTGCTCCATAGATGTTTCATTTCTAGCTGTAATTTTTCAGATGTGTATTAAAAGGTAAAACTGAAATAAATTTATGTACTTCGTGATATTAAATCCAAACTACATTTTAGCTCTTAGGTTTGGAACCTTAACCTCGACCACTGGTTTACATCAGTAAATTTCGCACGAATGTATTTCTTCACAGAAAGAATCCCTTCTTTAAAAACTATCATTGTGCTATCCCTGCATACATACCAAATTTCTACATCTGTCCTCAAAATGGAATATAGGTAACGAAACTTGCCGTGGAAGCTTGCTCCTACTTGGTCGTATAGAATGTAAAACACCGTGGACCTAAGGTCTCGTATACATTTGACCGAAAAGCGCACCACTTTGTAAGGTTTTAGTTAGACTAACAAAGTTTTATTTTAATTTGAATCTTTCTAGCTCTTCTCATTTCAACTTCCCGTTAGAATAAGCGCGCGTTTCACCTTTATGTTAATTTGAAGTGGAGCCAAGTAGTATTTAAACGAAAGGTACAAACTTTTCAGTGTGAGAGAGCTTTTAGTCTCAGACCACTGTTACTCTGTTCAACGTTCGCCTGACTAGCTAGCATTGAAATTCTAAGCTGTAGCGCTGTTACGTGATTGCTTATTGAAATAATTCCAAGTGCGTCAATATTAGTTAAATCTTGCTACGTACCATTTAAGTTAGAGGTTAACCTCGCGTTATAGCTCTGTGAGCAACGGCTATTTAATTTCTATTTAGCTTTAGTTTAAATTATTTGATTGTTCAGTTTAAGACTCAAGTGCGGTCGTTATTTTCTGTATCCCTCCCGAGTTGGGAAGTGGTTGTAAATAACTGAGGTTTAATAAAAGAGGATTTTAAATCCCTCTAAAGGGCAGTTCTTCTACCACTTATTCACAATATTCTACCACCGAACATAGCTGCATTCAGCTCCCTGTTCAAGATCAGGACTTTTAGCTGTCACGAAGATGTTTTCGAAGAATATGCATCGAACACTCAGTCCTGACAACTTAAGTGGTCACTCGAGGGCGGGAGAGACGATGCTGCGATGCTGGAGAAGAGGGCGGTACAAACGAAAAGGGCCAATAAACTTGTAGAGTCACTAGGTTATTTAGAAGCGGGAGAGATGAAAAATGGGCAATGACTTCGCCGGGACTCGAACCACGGACCTCTCGAATACGTGCCGAGTGTGCTGACCATTACACCACGAAGGCATACAAAGAAGATGAGTGAAATACCTCAGAATACTAATGAAATATATACATGGCATATAAAAAATGAACTGGCAAATAGGTAAGAAAGCAGCGCAGCATCACTTAAATTAATTAAGTTGATTAATTTAATTAATTGAAGTTTTCGAAGTAAGAAATATGAAAATTCGATATGCCGCGCCGATATTCTCACCATACATGTTCCATTTGATAGCTGTATATAGTAGTTTTTACACGACGAGAGAACCCACGGAAGAATGCGAAAATTCCTTTCATTCTTCCCTACGTAACTCTCACGACCAAACCGCCCTACACAGCTCTTCATTTAGACGACCGCAACCGCCCGAAAACGGCCGAGATTGCGATCAGTACTGCAGACTGCTTGTCCTAAGAGATTTAATTGCGGTTTCTTGTCTTTAGGTTGCACGTGATATTTAGTTTCTGATTCTCTGATTTCAGTTTAGGACCTTCAGAATAGGTTTATACAGAATGGTGTGAAAGGCTAATGGAATCTTTGTTAGAGCGTAGAAAGGATGTCATTCGAAATTTGCACACATATTTCTGCGTTAATGGACGGGAGGGGAAGAAATTGCTGTGGAACTGGAAAAGTATTTTGGGCGGTTCGGTGTTTTAACGATACAAATTAGCGAAGGGCTTGGATTTCAAAGAGTTAAAGACCTTCTCGGAAGAGGCTCGAGAGCCAATGGATCAAATTTATGTTTTGGTGAATTATTCTCCATCGCGTTTACATTAGGACGAAACTATAGTACTTTATTCTCATTAAAAGAGGGGCTTAGTTTTTTTTCTCAAGTCATTATAGTTCCGCTCCGGGATTCGATACACAGATCTTCCTACTCCTAAGTACTACTACTAACATCATGAGAGGACATAATGGGGAATATGATAATTCGTTTTTATCAGATTAACATAATAATATAAAAACGGAGCTTAAAAAATTGTCTAAACAGGTCTTACGCAGGTCTTCTGAATATAAATTTCCTTCAATACCCAAAATCTGAAGTCCATTTTCTATTCGGATTATTTTTAGAATTAACATGCGTATAGATTTGATTTATAATATTTTAAATGGAAAGACGGAAATATATTTTTTTATTTTATTTAAATTTTAATATTATACGCTGGATTTTACCTTTCAATAATTCTGAGAAAATGCCAGAGCCTAAATTGATTTCATTTGATACGTAAAAGCAAAAAAAAAAAGAGAAAAAAAATCCTGTCACTTCTTTTACTGAGAATACTGTTCAGTTTCGGATGTCTACAGAATAATGGAAAAGAAATGGATTTGTCGTAATCTTTCGGGAAAACAATCTTAAAAAGAAATAAGTTGAAAGTACGCGTAAGAAAAAAAAAAGGAAATTCTGAAGTAAATGTTCTCGAAAAACCTTATCTTCTTAAGAATGTTTGTTCAGCTGTTCCGCCATTTTTTTGTTGTACCAGCGTATTTTGCCAACTTGAATAAAGACTGGAAATAAGGAGGAAACTATATATGTGAGGTTGTATTAAAATTTAAACACGATTTCCTCCATAATCTCTTGATGTAGTATGTTTATTCAGTAAATTTATACCTCTTCTACCCATTTTAAAGTTAAATAGAAAGTGATTAAATATTTGGGTGGAATTCGTTCGTTTGTGGTATTATGAATAGGAATATATTTTAATACAACGTTACGTTTAGTTTTGATATTCTTACCTTACTTAGAACTCAACATAATTAAGTATAAACTCTGACGAGAATTTTTCTTTCATTCTTGAGTCTGTAATATGATTATACATTTAATTAAATTTCTTTCATACGCTCTTGCGAATTATACTCATACATTAAATAATTTGCTTGATAAATTACTCTAAAAGGAAAACAATATTATAATTTTACACTTATTTAATGATCATCTCCCTAAAGAGCTCATAATCAATTAACTATAGTGTAGGAAGGAAAACTAACATTTAAAATCTCGTTGTTTATGTATTGTTAATACATTCCTGTTTCTTTTCGTCATCAATTTTTTATTTATTATTAAGAGCATGCCATCTGGCAATGCATTTGTAAAGCACTCCAAAAATATTTAAGATGTAATATATAACACATAACAAACGGACTGGGTTATCCAGCATTCGTAAAGCACGCCAGTGGCAACTGCCTGATGTGAGCGATGCCTTCTTTGAGGACTCTCTAAAGGGAACTAGCTCGTATTAATTTTACACGTGGTAAAAAACTATGAAAACTGAAATAACAGCTATTTGCTTGCCTGAATAAAAAGCCGAAATTAATAAGCTACCCAAATTTTAAAGAAAGGAAACTGAGACACGCCAATTTTCATTCCGGTTTCATTTTATTTGATTCTTACCGCTCAGCAAAACCTTGGATGGTCTTATGCGGTATTTCTCCCGCCTTCTTTGCGTGCCTTCGAAGTGTAGTGGTCAGCACGCTTCGCGCGCATTCGCGAGGTCCGTGGTTTCAGTCCCAGCAAATCCATTGCTCATTTTTCTCATCTCCTGCTTCCAAATAACCTAATGTCTCTACAAGTGGCACCCGAACGAAAAAGCTGGTGGATGATGATTCTCCAACACTGGAATTTGGCGATTGGGTCCCCTAATCCCCAGTCGGCCTCTAAAAGGGGGAGTATGTGAGGAATTTCTCCCGCCTTCTTCGCATGCCTTCTTAGTGTAGTGATCAGCACGCTTGACGCGTATTTATTTGAGAGATCCGTGGTTCGACTCCCGACGTAGGCATTGCTCATTTCTCACATCTCCTGCTTCCATATAACCTAATGACTCTGCAATCTTATTAAAACTTTTAAGAGTCTAGTTAAATTGAATGTCCTTGTCAATTAGAATACTTGAAGAAGAGTTTAGTGAGGCTTCGCTTTCCTAAAACTGCGAAAACAATGTCCAAGAAAGCGTTAAATTATCCTTTTATTTAACTTCAAGAAATATTTCACAGTTGACCGCTCTCAGGCTTACAGAAAGCCTTCACTTGCGGGAGGCCTTCACTTAAGATAGAAAAAAATTAACTAAACTATTTAAAACTAACTGGAACTTACAGAAGTTGTACAGAAGTAACTGAGTTGACCCATATTTAATCCATATCACACCAAGCATTGAAGAAATTAATATTTTTTTCTAAATTCTTAAATATGCGTTTCTCTAAGTATACGTATATATATAAAATAAAAAAAAAATTACCAAATTTTCATTAGTTTGATCACTACATCCTTCCTAATAATAATACAATGTTATAATCCACTACTAATCATTCCTATATAGGGAGAATGGGAGAAAGCATCTTAAACATAGTCCATATTTTTTACAGATAATTGTTGGCTTGTGACGCAGATCTTTATCTGGCTCTTCTTTATCTATTTTCTGTTTTTTTCACAATAACACGTTCATTTTGAAACTTTAGAAAATTTTCGTTAACTTGTTGAACACCCAGTTTTCTGCGAGATTGATTTCTTGGAATAGAAAATCATAAATAGGCAACTGTTATGTGTCTTTGAAAATCAAGCAGGCTGATACTACCATAACTAAGTAATTGTTTGAGCTTCCACGAAGCAACAAATGCTGTCTCATGAGGAAACGCCTTCGGAATACGTTCGAACCTGGGTTCACATTCTACCCATTTGGGATTTACATCATGTTCTTCACCGCTATGTGAAACTAAAATTTCATTTGCACTTGCATCTTCTTTAGGACTTTCTTCATTACACATTATTTCTTCCATCTCTCAGTTACTCAGTGCATCGGGATCCGAGGGGCGCAAAAATCATTATTTCATTGTCTATGTTGACTAAATCACTGTTATATGAAGTCCATAAAAAATCTAAGGCTTCTTGCGCACAAATTTAAAAACTTACGTGATATAGTACTAACACAATAGAATGCAAGCGTAGTACTAACATCAAAATAATTTTCTAAAAGAAAGCTCAAAATTCAAGCATATGAAAACGAGAGAAAAGTCTACTTCGATGAAATTCAGAATATAAACTGACTTTCATGAGTCAGTGTTTGAAACATTGATTCAAACCCCCTCTCCCACACTTCACCACTTGTCTGTCAATTGCCGTGCACCTGTAGTTGTAGGATAGCAATGTTTGGAATACGAGAGAGAAAGATCTGCATTATAAACTAATGGGGATTATGCAGTAGTGGATTTTACCGTTGTCCTGTTTTTAGGACAATGAAAATTGCAAGGAAAATTTATCTTTTAGGTAAAATGTTTTGCCAATGTTTTTTACTGGTATAAAAGTAGAGAATATTACCTCAATAAATTTACATGTATGTTTTTCTTGGAGCTTAAAACTTTAAAAACCTTGTACACTGAAAACATAAGCAAAAAAATCTACGAAAATCCGCATTTTAAAAAATTCATAAAAATTACCTAAATTAATTGTAACTTGAGATAAAGACAAATATATAGTTAAATGAGTCATAAATAATAAATCTCCTTTAATTTGAATTAAATTATTTCAATGATTTCATACAAAGACCATTTATGTGTGCTGTCCTATTTTCAGGACGATGAGGAAATATATGTTAAAACACACCGGCAAGTAAGAATAGAGCCCAACGGAGTAAGAGTGGCTTAAACAACGACATAGCTAGAAGGCAGAACTCACTGAGTACTCAGCTCTTTTACGAAGTGACCAAGACTTCCTATAAATCCTGGGTTTACCTCATTCACATAAAAATCGATACTGAAAACTCATTCTGCCAGGGAATTTTGGGTGGTAAACAAGAAAATATAGGAAAGTTGTTTTAAAATTAAAACTAACTATGTAGAGACATTAGGATATTTTGGAATCAGGTGAGATGAAAAATGAGCAACGCCTTCGCCGGGAATCGAAACACGGACCTCTCGGTTACGCGTCGAGCACGCAGACCACTACACCACGAAGGCATGGGAAGAAGGTGGGAGAAATACCTTATATGCTCCCCCTTTTAAAGGGCGACTGGGGTTTGGGGGACCCAATCGCCAAATCGCGGTGGTGGAGAATCATCATCCACCACCTTTTTAGTTCGGGCGCCAGTGAGACATTAGGATATTTTGGAATCAGGTGAGATGAAAAATGAGCAACGCATTCGTCAGGAATCGAACCACGGACCTCTCGGTTACGCGTCGAGCATGCAGACCACTACACCACGAAGGCATGCGAAGAAGGCGGCAGAAATACCTTATAACTATTAAGAAATTAAAATAACCCCCACAAATGTATTTCGCGAAAAATATCTGTTTCATTTATTTACTCCCAGCTCTAAAATTATGCGTTATGTTTTTAAATTTCTTTAGATCTTACTTAATCTTAACACTGGATTTAAGATAAGCAGACTAAGCTGCAAGAAAATATGCTGTAATAATTGGTGCAATATATGGTGAACGTATGCAAGACAAAAATAAAATTATTAAATACTCCTTATGGGATCTTGATTTATTTAAAGATGTCTCATTTGGGTCATACATATTACAGACAAACTTAATATCATAATAATAAACGATACAAATATTTCTCTTAAAAAATTCAGGAAAGGAAATAATACTTCAAATAAAAAATTTAAATGACAGTTTTATGACGAAACTGCAAATACATTATCGAAATAAGTAGGCCTTGCAGTTAGAAATTCAAAGAAATATTAGGAGAGTTAAACTGGTGCAAGCAAATCGAGCACAAAATGAAGATAAAAGGAAAAAATTCGAAAGCTTTCAGATTTTATATTACGTCCAAAGGGGCGTTTTTTAACATTTTGTGGGTTACCTTTATTTATTAAATATAATGTTCTTCGCACTTACACCATAAAATTCAATTCAACAGCAATATCACAAAATATTTAAATGCCATATCTTTAGAATTTCCGATACACAGTCTCACGCGCTGGAGATAAAAATGTTTTTTCCAGTACAGTGTTGACATTGCTCGTTTTGAAATCTTTGAGTTTCTTAATCAAAAACTCATAAATGCTTTACAAAATATGAAATAAATAATAAAAAAATAAAATCTGAAAGCTTTCAGATTTTATATTACACTCAAAGGGGCTTTTTTCAACGTTTCGTATGTTACCTTTATTTATTAGATATCATGTTCTTCTCACTTAAACCATAAAATTCAGTGCAACAGCAATATCGCAAAATAATTTTAAAGTGAGCATGTCTTTAGAATTTCCTATACACAATCTCGCAAGCTGCAGATAAAAATGTTTTTTTCGGTACAGTGTGCCAGTGCCCGCTTTGAAATCGTTGAGTTTATTAATCAAAAATTCGTTAAAGTTTTACAAAATATTAAATACATAATAGAACACATTCCAAATTTTGGCTTCCAGATGTCCATATTCAAAATTTGATGGCTCTAGCTACTGTCGTTTTATCACAATGCGAGAAACATACATACATATATTTAAGCAGATTCTTCATTATCTAATTTCTTTAAATAAAATACAGGGCTGTAATATTTGGTGTCAACAGTTTGAAAAGTGAGCCGACATTTATAGTGAACACACGAAAAATGCCAAAAGGAAATTAATAGCCCTTCTGGGCTAATAAACCAAGAGAACTGAAACATCTTAGATAACCATAAGGCATTCGGTTATTATGGAATAAGCAAAAAACGTTAGAGTTCAAATGAATGTTGAGTAGTCTGTGAGATAGCTTCTAGATAAATTTATGTGATGCGCTATCAAAAAGTAAGATTATTTTTGCCAATTCACGATTTGAATGTTTTATAGAAAACTCGGTAATTATTTAACTATTTTAAAACTGTGTTCTTACAAACCTGATTAGCAGAAAACTAATAAAAGAGAAATTTCTTTCTTTCTGAGAAGTTCACTTTGCGAGATAAAATGCTGCTGTGTTTGAGCATAATAAGAAAGATAACTTCCTCTTTGAAACGAGCGATTCTTTACAAATCAAATGAAAGTAATGTACTTTTTTTATAATTGAACAAGCAATGACCCCTATCGAATCATAAACAGCTCATTAGCGCTACCTCAAGTCTACATTCGAATCGTTTATCTTAATAGCGGCTTCTACCTGGACAAAAAAAAGGAAATTAACTTTTACGAAAAGACTGCTCTCGAGTCATAGCGTGATTAATTTTATTCAATAAATGTCAGGTTTTAAAAATGTTCAAAAAGCTGTTTATTATAAAAGAAATTAATTCAAAATTCATATAACTCATCTTCATTTAAGAAGGAGTGCTGGGCTTCTTATGTTAATAAATCATGCGATTTGATTACTAAAATCTTCCCTTGAGTTTCGACCCTCGATCGCGGTGTTCATTAGAAGTAAATTTATCACGACTAAAAAAAATAGTTTCCTTCTACTTAAAAGCAAATATGTTATTAGGAGTTTCACTAATATCTGAATGGTTAATTAGAGATAATATATTTGACACACATAGCTAAATCTTTCATTCCATTTTAATGGAAAATTTGATAGCGGCATTAATTTTCTAAATTTTTTCTTAGTTTTCGTCATTACATTTCTTTCGTACAACCGTAGATCCTCTTCTTCATTATATGTTAACTAATTTTATTATTCTGTTAAACAAAGTCTTATCACAGTAACAAAATATTTTAGAACAGTAGTTTTGAGTTTCGTAGTTTATCTGAATTTCTTAGGTTTCTGAATTTTACAACTAAAAATTATTAATTAATCTATTTTACGAAATGAATGTGAAAGGAAAATGTAAAATCAGTTCAGGAATGTGCTCATTATAGGAAGTATGATATTCTTATAACATGCACGCCCACCGGCGGCCGAGCGTATGTCTCTGAACACTGGTAGTTCGGTCTGAGTTTCGAATCGAGCCAACGGGCTAGCTGCATGTCGTTTTCGTAGTTTCCCCATGTTTAAAGTGTAAAGGGGAAAGTTTTCCTCAGAAAGTCCTCCACGAAAATATCCCTTCCCTTAGGCAGGTAGCCCTAGTGGCAGATGTCCGTAATCTCAATAAACCAAACAATTTATAACATACAGCTGGTAGAAAACAGTTTCTATCTTTGCGATTTTGTGACTCCTCGCAGCATTATCATTCGCTAATGTTAATTTATATATGTATATACAGGGTGATCAAAAAGTCAGTATAAATTTGAAAACTTAATAAATCACGGAATAATGTAGATAGAGAGGTAAAAATTGACACACATACTTAGAATGACATGGGGTTTTATTAGAACCAAAAAAAAGTTCAAAAAATGTCCGACAGATGGCGCTGGACAGCAAAACGTCAGTGACTGCGCATGAAAATCGTGTATAAAAGGAGCTGTAATGAGAGATAGAATCAGATGCACCAGCAGT
>KK121120.1:75748-89175 GCA_000611955.2 Stegodyphus mimosarum | reverse complement strand
ATGATCGTGTGCTCAGCCGCCACTTTCGTCACGCTTGGCCTCCCAGGTCCCCAGATCTCAGTCCGTGCGATTATTGGCTTTGGGGTTACCTGAAGTCGCAAGTGTATCGTGATCGACCGACATCTCAAGGGATGCTGAAAGACAACATCCGACGCCAATGCCTCACCATAACTCCGGACATGCTTTGCAGTGCTGTTCGCAACATTAATCCTCGACTACAGCTATTGTTGAGGAATGATGTTGAACATATTGAGCATTTCCTGTAAAGAACATCATCTTTGCTTTGTCTTAATTTGTAATGCTAATTATTGCTTTTCTGATTAGATTATTGCTTTTCTAATAAAACCTCATGTCATTCTAAGTATGTGTGTCAATTTTTACCTCTCTATCTACATTATTCCGTGATTTATTAAGTTTTCAAATTTATACTGACTTTTTGATCACCCGGTATATGTGTGTGTGTGTAAGATATAAGAAAATACGATAGCTGCTTTAAAACCTAATTGGCGATCTTAAAATTAACATTCTAAACGGGTGTCTAAAACCGGCTAGAAAACTAAATTCAAACACGAAGCATGAACTTGAAACTAAGTCCGCTACTACGTTTTTCGAACTCTTGAAACACAGCTTAAATACTGCTTCTGAAACACGTTTAGATTTGCATCTATGTCATAACAAATTTACATTCGTCAGGAAACTGAAATCAGGAAGAAGGGAAACTAAAAATAATTGGTTAGAATAAAATAAAGACCATACAAGTTGAGATATTTTAATTACTCGTATGTGTCAAATAAAGCAATAAAATATAAATCCTGATAGCTATTTCAGAGAATGCATGTAATAAGTTGCGTGGAGTGCGTATCTGTTTAGGAAGTATAATGTCCTTTGTTACGATAATCATTTACTCAGCCAGTAAATAAAAATTTCCCTTTGCAAATTTTTTTGAAGAGCAGTGATTGAGCTTGGAGTCGCATCGAAAACCTTCGGTCAACTAATTCATGCAGTTTTATATTCTAGAATGCAACACTTCTTGTAAATGATTGTTCTAAGGTTTACCATTTCTCATAAACGGTTATTCTAACTCTAGCAATTATTTTCGTTAACAATTATTCTTTGATTCTTGTAAAGATAATTCTTGTAAGCAATTCTGACAAACGATAATCTGCCACAAGTAGCCGATTGACTAAAATATCTGGTAGTTCAGAGGATTTACAACGACCTTAAGTCCTGGTTGCATGGGATCGTTGCATTTATCTTGTTTAAAATGTAATATCAAACCAGTGTTCCTTAATTCAACAGCAGTTTCCCATAATTAATTTGCAGTGTCATTAATATTTTTTTGAAGTAGGAAACATGAAATATGAGCAATGTCCTTGCCGGGACTGGAACCTGGACCTCTCGAATATGCGCCGAATGTGTTGACCGTTACACCACGAAGGCATGCTAGGAGGAGGGAGAAAATACCTTATAAACTAATCATTCGATGGCAAATGTGTCGGAATTTGTGAAATTAGATATTAAGCATACTTAGGCCTAAGTATTACATATGAGTGAACGTTGTAATCTGATCCATGCTACTTGATGTAGCTCCAACATTAATTTAAGCAGTGTAGTTTTTACTCTTTATTTTTAAAATGAATTCATGCGGTTTTGAGAGCAGTTACATTTAGAGCATTAATATGATCAAATTGATTCTGATGATGTCACATATTTACATTCCTTTGGAACCGTATTCAGTGAAGTTGACAAAGATATTGGGGCATGTAGTTGGCAAAGATATTGGAGTCTATTTTTTTTCGATACAGATTAGGTAACAATGCTACACATGCCACTAGGAGAATATCCTCTGCGTTTGGAGAGACGTGAGTGAGTGACTGGATTGCTCAAAAGGGGTTCAGCTAATTTTATTCCCAAGACAAGCCTCGTGCCGGTCGTTCATCCACCCTCGCTGAAGTCCAGCTGGGGTAGAATACTAAGCAGAAACCTCATTCAACCTGCAAGGAGCTTGTGCACAAGTTTGGAGGATCTAACGAAACCATTCGGTCACATCTTCATAACCTTGGAGTTACGTAGAAACTAAGCAAGTGGGCTTGTCATGTTTTCTCGGAGAATGGCGAGCTCCAACTTGAACAACTGCTTGTCGTTGCTGTCGCGCCATAATAAAGCCTTATTTCTGGACCAAATTTTGATATGTGACTAAATGTGGATCATGTATGATAACCGGAAGAGTTGGTCCATTTTTGGTCCATTTTTCGTTTCATTTCCATCCATCGTTAGTCCATTTTTTGTTCAATCTCATTGACCGCTAAACCGGACATTCACCAAATGAAGGTAATGTTGTGTGTTTGATGGATCACCGCTGGCATTGTCCACAATGATTATCTAGAAAGAGGATAAACTTTGACAGCCGAGATGTACTTGTCACAACTGCAAAGAGTTTCAGCTGCACGGCACTGCGTCAGAAGCAGGCAGCATTGGTCAACAGAAGAGAAGCTGTCATCCTCCATGATAATACCAAACCTCATACGGTAAAAGCGACTAAAAGGGTGATCAAAACACTGGTCTGAGAAGTTCTGCTTGAGCCACTGTATTCTCGGGCGGTCTATTCCCTGTTTTCTATTACCTGCTTTTGGCTATAGATAACACTCTGCAGTAACAGTTCCGAAAATGTGACGCTGTTGCGAAGGCTGTATCTCAATTTTTGGACTCCACAATTTTTTTTTAAATGAGGATTTATAAGCTTGTGTTCCGTTTGGAACATGAAGTAAATGGTGATTACTTTGAAGAATAAAATGAGTGTTTAAGACCTTTGTAGGCCATTTTAGATGAGTGACGAAAACCGCTTAAACTTTCTTTGCTACCTGGTACGTTTGAAGTAAATTTCTCCAAGGAATTCCATACCCTTATTATCGAATCTTCATGTAATACAGTCAAAACAGAATACCATATCTCTGATTCATTGGTAAATGTGAATGTAAAATACCAGCATGTGTATTTCATGTAATATAAAATGTTTTCCCATTATGTTTTAATTTTAAACAACAATGAAATTAGTAGTTCATAGAATAAATGTGTTTATGTATTTTTTCCCCATACCTAACTATGTATCATCAGTTTCCGAGTGTTCGGACTAAATAAAGATTTAACGACTGGAATAAGCGAGGAATTTCTTTTATTCTGACTAAACAAATTCTTTAACTAAATAAAATTTCTATCACTACTTTTATTGCTAGCAACTTAGTATTTAAATATGCTAAGTAAAATCTTTGCCAATAGTTTTTAAAACTTTAACTTTCTATTCAGAGCTAATTGGAAAGATTTTGCATTTATACTGCTATTGTCACATTAAGCTGATTGTTTGCTCGAATTGTCTCCAAATAGTCTAATTTCTTTTCAGCTGAAGTGAACTGATATATTAAGCTGTTTTTCTGATACCTCATCATAGAAAAAGGAATCTTCTTAAATATTATTGGAGCTGGTAACAAGAGAAAAGATTACTGAATTGTTCCTGGAAATCTTTGTTTAAAATAGGCTATGAAGAATTATTGTCGGAGAAAAAATTGTTTCTAGAAACTGCGCATGAACAATTCATGGATTAAAACCTACATCTAACCATATCCTTTTGTTCGACAAAAAAGAGAATAAATTCTTCAAGATAACTGGAAGCCGTAATACAAAAAACCGAAGTAAAACGAATACAAACTAATTGTAAAATTCTCGTACGCTGGGTGTGTACACTTTAACATATAGCAGACTATATTCAAGTACTTACGTATGTTCGCTCTGTGTTCATGTACACAGATGAATAATGAGATAAATGAAATACACGTAACGACATATGTATGTTCATATACATACACACATACAGACACTTGCCAAAGGTGCGTTTGACCTTTTTATTACATTTTTTAGAATAAGTAAAATTAAATATTATTACCACAGAATTTGAATTAAGAGTTTTAGAGTCATTAGGTTATTTCGAAGCAGGATAATGAAAAATGAGCATTGCCTTCGCCGGGAATCGAACCACGGACCTCTCGGTTACGCGTCGAGCGTGCTGACTACTACACCACGAAAGCATGCGAAGACGGCGGGAGAAATACCATATATACTACCCCCTTTTAAACGGCGACTGGGAATCAGGGGATCCAGTCGCAAAATCTCGATGGTGAAGTAACATCATCCTCCACCATTTTAGTTCGGACGCCAGTGTAGAGTCATTGGGATTTTTGTTTTTGGAAGCAGAAGAATAAAAAATGAGCAACGCCTTCGCCGGGAATCGAACCACAGATCTCTCGGTTACGCCTCGAGCGTGCGGAGCACTACTGCAAAGAAGGCGGGAGAAATACCTTATAGCGTTAATGTTGTAAAATGGAATTTTAGGAAACTGGAAGAATACAAATCATTATGCATGATGATTTATGTTGTACAACGCAGGACTTAAAATATTTATTCATAAGCCATTTCGTCTTCCATTAAAAATATAAATAAAAATTGAAATGACAAAATAAATAAAAATTTTTCCTTTTTAAATTAGGTGTTAATGAAATCCTTCTTTACTTGAAAATACTTCACAGAAGCTTTGCGCTCAGTCACTCTCTTCACATAAAATTGACTCTTGTGAGGTTGTTATCATCAGAGATAAATACTTTTAATTGTTAACTGAAACAAGAAAACATTTTGGAAGAAAAAGTCTACGCGCACCTTTTCATATCAGGAACAAAAACGCGCTTCCATTGCTGCAATGTAACAAAAATGTATAAAAGCTATGCTTTTCGTTGGTGTTGCTTTATCTCGTTGAAGAATTTCTTGCAGAATAAATTCCTCCTGCATATATCCCTGCCGCCTTCGTCTATGCAAAATATGCTGATGAGATTAGAAGGTTTTATAGAAATTAAATACCTGTTTATTTATATACAGACGCTTTGTCTGCACTGCTGGCAATCTCCCGACCGACTTATAACAATGTATCCGCCTTCTTAGCATGCCTTCGAGGTGTAATTGTCAGCACACTCGGCCCATATTCGAAGAGTCCCCGCGAGAGCATTGCTCATTTTTCTAGCCTCCTGCTTCGAAATAACCTAATGTTTCTACGTGCTTATGGATGAAATCAAATGTTTATATAGGAAACTTAGAATAAAGCATAGATAATACCTGCAATGGGTTAAAGCTTATTCTGCGGTGTGTGGTAATGAGAGGGCCGATACACAAAGAGACTGCCCTGGTGGATGGAGTCATTTGTCATTGTATTCAAGAATCAAGAAAAAGACCATTAGCATTGTGAAAAATTATTTGTTGAAACAATGGATGTATAGGTGGAAGACATCTGAGAAAAATATTAATTATTTAAAATGTATATGCATCAAGAAAAAATGAGTCTTACGAATAACATGGACCTTAGACAAATAGTTATCAATCATGGTAAGTTTCCTGCCTATCTAAACAGGTTCCATCTCCATGAGAACTGCTTGTGCAAAATATGTAATTCTTACGGAGATGCAGCTCACTCCGTCGAAGACTGTGTATTAACAGATAGAGTGTGAGAAAAATATGGATCATTCAATATGCAAGATTTGAATAAGAGAAATGGAAAGGCTAGAACGTATGCTAGGAAAATAATGAAAATTATCAATATGAATAAAAAGATTATTGGAATTGAGAACTAGATCTACTTTTATTCTTTTTTTTATTTGGAGTGGGTTATGTATGTGTTTGTGATCTTTGACGAGTTTTATTTAATTTTAATAACTTAAATATTTTAATTGTGAAATTAATTTATAACAAATTCTACTTAAACTAAGTTTGAAACAAATAAGCAGCAATTTTACTGCTCATTGAAAGGGTTAGAAGTTACTGAACGTTAATGAATAAGAAGAGAAATGAAAGGAAATTTGTAGTAGCTGTGGAAATGGAATTTCGAAAGGAAGTGTATGGAAGTTAATTTTTTATGACTAATTACAAATCAGTTTGTAATGTAAAACAAGATTAATGTTAATACAACAATTCTGAAAATACACGAAGCCTTTGAAATATTACAGACAGTCAACCTGAATTTCTTATATGCTTTTTCTTCAAATGTTTGCATTTTAATTGCATAAAAATGCTAAAAATAATGTCGAGAGTCATAAGTTGTCTGTTTATAACACATTAAATTTATCAGTTTATAAAGTAATTTATCTGTGTGTCTTCGTGCTGCAACGGTAGCACACTCGGCGCGTATTCGGAAGGTCCAGGTTCGAGTCCAGACGAGGGTATTGGTTATTTGTGCGTAAACCACATTTGGCGGTATTATCGCTAAGATTATAGAAAATATGCTAAATTTCATAACGCTCCAGTATGTAAATTCAAGTATGTCTTAAAAATTTAGAATAAAAAACTCTAATTATTTGCAGGTATGCTTAGAAATACGTCTGCTTTAAGATGATGGTAAAAGGTTTTTAGAATATGATTCACATTTTTTTTCCCAAAAACACATAAAAAATATTTTTAAATACAAATTTTTAAAATAAATCAGAAACATTGGCGTATTTTATTTGGAATGAATCTAAATTCGGAAATGTGAAAGGAAGAATCTAATAAGTTTAATAAAAAAAATAGAGATTACCAAATTCAATTAACATTTAAGGAGATATAGAAATACCAAATTCAATTAACATTTAAGGAGCTAAAATTTTGAGAGCTAATTTTTTTAAAACACTACTCGTGCGATTTTTACAAAACTTGACAATTTGGCATAATTTGAGCCGTAGAATCGAAATATGGAAAGAACTTGTACGTTATATCAGAAAAAGGTCCGTTATTTTGTATCAAAATACCTATGGTAGAACAATGCTATATATAAATCTAATATATATATCCTAAGTCACTCTTTGGAGACATGAAAATCGCAAGCTGAATTTCTCCAGTCGGCCCAGGAGATATAGGAATTCTTTTATTTTTCTTTTGCGCAGTGTACCTTTAGGTACGTATGTGAAGTTTCAAAACTTAGAAAAGCTATTCGAGCAGTGAAGCTGATGGCATGTAAACATGAGAAAGCAGTGACTCTGGGAATTTTGATTCACTGGCGTCTGTCACCCACCCAAGTGAGTTCAGTTGCTCTTTCAGGCGTTATATAGTTTTAACGCTGCAGCCGAATTATTTTTAGCACATTCTGCTTCACGAAATTATTGGAAGGTGCATGAGGGCCTAATAACGGTTACAGCCAATATAGTGACCAATTACATTTCTTCATTTACAATATGGTGGTACAGGGACCGGAACAAAATGTCGCCAAATGATCGCCAAGTTTGGTAGCATTTCTCGTTTTTCGCCAAATTTGGCGATACAAATTAGTTGTCAAATCGATTGCCAGCTTGGCGATATCTCGCAAAATTACCGAGATACCCATTTACTCTATGTTAAATGGACTTGCCCTTGTATTCTTACTTTTTTGGCGAGCTCCGCTTCTTCAGATTTTTTGCGGTATATTATACAAAAGAAATACAACAATTTCATATATGATATCCTTAATTCTTATATACCTATCTATATACAACATTCGTAACACTATTTTAATTTCTAGCTATTTGGATGGATAATGATAACATCTGTTTTTTTTCCGAATATTTGGCAACTAAAGCAAATATGCCTAAAGTGTTACTTTGATAGATATCGCAGCTCCAATATTTATGAATATATGGGTAAATTGTTTTATATTTGTAATTGCTGCTCGGTCCATTTTCGGTTCCTTATTTTAATGAATTGTTTGCGTATTTAATTTCATTTTCAGCTTAAAGCATAATAAGGAGATATTAGAGAGCTCAATGCAATAATCTGAACAATTAAAGTATTTAAGGGGTGAGATATATAGCATGTATTAATGCATATCCTAAATTTTAATTTGATTAAAATAATTAATATGCTTTCACCCACATGCCACGAACTATTCAGAATAAATATTTAGTTTCAATGAAAGGGAAATAATTCAAATACATTCAGAGTTGTAATATGCAGAGATATTCAGCAGCGGTTTTCCATTGGGAATTCAATTAATTTAACGACCCACGAACGAACCTTCAGGTGAAACTGAATGATGCGCATTAAACATGAAGGATAAGAGAAGCAAATATTTCAGCATTAGAAATATGAATAAATCTCCGTATGAGAAATTACCATCTCTGTAATCGATATTTACTCATAGTTGAATGTGGATGAATAAAGCCTACTGCAATTTTTCTTTTGCTGTTCCAATAAATATCTTTATGGATATTTGTGTTTGTTGTGTCAGGACTGAGTGTTCAGTGCATACTCTTGGCGAACATATTCGTGAAGTAACTAAGTCCTGATCTTGAACAGGGAGCTGAATGCAGCTATGTTCTGTGGTAGAAAACTGAGGTTAAGTGGTAGAAGAACTGCACGTAAGAAGGATTTAAAATCGTCTTTTATTAAACCACAATTATATACAGCCACTTCCCAACTCGGAAGGGATACAGAAAATAATGACCGCACTTGGGTCTAAACTGAACAATCAAATAATTCAAACAGAAATTAAGTAATCGTTGCTCACAGAGCTTTGAAAGCGAGGTTGGCCTCTATGCTAAATGGTGCGTAGCAAGATTTAACTAATACTAACGCACTTAGATTTACTTCAATAAGTAATAGCGTAACAGCGCTACGGCTAAGAATTTAAATACTAGCTAGTCAGGTCGACGTGGAACAGAGCCGCAGTGATCTGAGACTAAAAGCTCTCTCAGACTGAGAAGTTCCTCGCTAACCTTTAAATACAAACGTGGCTCGACTTCAAATTAGCATAAAGCTGAAACGCGCGCTCATTCCAACGGGAAGTTGAAATAAGAACACATAGGAAAGCAAAATTAAAATAAAACTTTGTTAGTTTAAACTAAAAGCTTACAGTTGTACATGATGAACTATGTTTTCCTTATAAAGCATTTTGAAGTATTTTTTGAAAGCGGATAAATTTTGCGCAATAAACCTGCATGTTTGACTTAACTGAGTCTTGATTCATGTATATGATTGTTCTTAATGAACTTCTTTATGACAATAAGAAAGAAACTGCTACATTTTGAAAATTTTAAAATCTATCACATATATGTTAATATTTTCTGTATGACTTATCACACAGTATATTTACATGTTTTTATGTAAGCCATTTTGTGTGTGTATCTATGCACACACATGCACTATATGTGTGTGGTGCGAATGTGCGTATAAAATATAAAATATCTTTCTTTCTAATAATAAATTAACAATATCCTTTCCTCTTTTAAATTTGAGCATGCTTCCCTCTCTTTAGTTTTCTTTCGTATTGTATAGCTCATCACGAACACAAGAAGAAAACTTTAAAATTTATGTGTGTTAAATTTCATTGAAAAAGAATAAAAGAAATTCCTCCGTTATTGTTATAAGGTATTTCTCCCGCCTTGTTTGTATGTCTTCGTGGTGTAGTGGCCAGCACGCTCTACTTGTAACCGAGAGGTCCGTGGTTCAATTCTCGGCGAAGGAGTTAGTCATTTTTCATCACTCCTGCTTCCGAAATAACCTAATGTCTCTACACTATCAATCACTCGAACTCAAAAGGGTGCTGGATGATGATTCTCCATCACCGGGATTTGGCGATTGGTTTCCTAAAACCCCAGTCACCCTTTAAAAGGGGGAGTATATAAGGTATATCTCCTGCCTGTGTTGCTCATTTTTCGTCATTCGAAACAACCTAATATCTCCACATTATAAGCTAAAAAATAAAATTCTACGTGCAAAAGTAAAATCCTGCACTTTTCATGCATTATTATTGATGGTTGTGGGAACAGATTCCCTTGATAAGTCGATATGTTTCTTTGGAATGACTAATTCTCTTGTTTTATTCTTCTCTTTTACATTTTAATTGACATTTCAGTGTATTTATAAATGGCAATTAATTATTACAACAATAGTGATCATTAGCAGTGTAAATGCCTATCTTAATTGTCAATTTTTACCACAATATTTCACTTCGAATTTACCACAAAATTTCACTTTGAATTTCCTAATTCTTTTCCTTCATAGCCTCTGTACTTAATTAAATTTATATGCATATATATGTGATATTTGAATTGGGTAGAAAACACCGGTACTATTAACGTTCCATGGTCGCCATGGCTGAGGGTGAAGGCATACAGGTGCAACTGATAAAAACTGAATTTTGACGAATCACCAATCTTCATTTTCACACATATGAAATTATTTTGATAGACATTTATACAATTATAGTTAAATACGATATTTTTTATGTACGTGGTTTTTAAAAGTACGACGTAAGCTTCTTAGAGAGGAGTGCATAAGCAGCGTGGTGATGTTGTCCTAGCAGAAGTTAAGAAAAGGAGTAAGTGACGTAATTGCCTGCGACACAGTATTTATACTAAGCAGGAGCATAAGTATAATTAAGCTATTATTGGTTAATTTTAGATTTAGTTACCTTTTTCAAGCAACTTTACGTAACATGGAAAGATCTCGAATTTGGAAGAACAGATGAATTAAGGGGGAAGAATACCAAATTTAGAAAACTCAGTTTTGAGTTTGCCAATTATTTGGATGCATAGCCATTGTATTTCATTATAGCTTACATAAATATGTATATATATTAAATTTAATTTTCTGGTGCTGGTAGCATATGACTTTAAAGATAGTGTTTCTTTGTTTATACAAAGTGTAATTTTCCAGTTCTCTGCAGTTTTACATTACTGGATGGTTTTTGAATTGAAGAATCGCAGAGACTCTCGTTATTAGAACAGCAGAGACTCACGGGCGATTTATCGTCCGATCTTATTTTCTGATTACAATAATCACAACCTCAAGATAAGGTTTAAGAAAACCGTAGTAAAGGTCCGTTTAAAATCAACTGAGAGCTATATAAAGGTGAGAATTATAACATAAACAAATCTGCTAAGCTTGCGGTAATTCCAGAACAAACATTCGAGTCAAATTAAAATGGAGAAACAAAGTACTAAGTGCATCATTAAGCTTTGACTATAGGCTATTAAAATCTGCACTCGTCTGTCTGCCTGTCTTTTTTTTCCTTGTGACAAACGAACAAACAGACCCGACATCCGAAAATGTTTTCCCGGCATCTTTTCACATGTCGGGAAAAGAAATAAATTTTATGAGACTATTAAATTAAATTCCGTTTGTAAAGAGAGTTGGATTACTTTAAATCGGTTTAGAGTCTTGGTGAATTCATTAGAACGAAACATGTTTGTTGTCACTTGTTAATCAAACTTTGTTTAAGGCTTCAAAACACTTTTCCTTTGAAAAGTTCTGCTTGAAGCTTTGATCAAAGGAGATTAAAAAAAATATTGTTTTGATTTTAATCTGTGCAAATTTTCCGCTTTTTATAAGTTTTCCTCTTTTGAAATGAATTTTGATTTCAATTTTGTATTTTCCTTTAAATTTACGTTTTACCAGTTTTATTTGTTACACGGAGAGAATGGGTTTAGCCTTTAAATATTTAATGCGGCATTTTCTTTTCGTTCCGATTTTTGAGTTTCTGATTTATATATATATACAAATATTTGCTTAAATCAAACCATGCTGAAAACCTTTCAAAATGAACACTAATCTATTTCTGATTCAAGGGTTGATCTAGATTCTTATATACAAAGAAACGGTAATTAATTATATGATTCAGAGATTGAAGATCCAGTAGTTACGGATGGGAGGGATCTATCATTATTTCAGTAAATGTCATGGGTGCATGTTACAAATGTCTCATGATGTATATATATGGTATACAAATTCAACAAATTTAAATTTAATTTAAAAATAGAGGTAAACCACTTACTATAAGAAAAGCTTATATATCAATGCACATAGAATACGGGAAATTAATTCTGGAGTTTAATAGTTTTTGTCATTACGTTTTTTTCCTTTACAACATTTTAATTTACATATAATATCCACATAATTAGAGTTGGGTAAAAAGCTGTGGCAACACGCCGATTATTCTGAGAAGACTTTATTTCAATAGAGACACATGAAAGCCATAATTATAATCCCCTGGCATATCCACTTTCTTCTGCCGAGTCACTGAAAGAAGTTGTATATTATTAACACGTTCCTTGAAGCGTTTGTTGATAGGGGGCGAAGGGTTTATCTAAAGATGCACGTTAACATTGGGTGAGAATGGCGGTTGTTTCAATGCCTATCATAAAATTTTAACGCTTATTGTCATTGAACATAATAATGACCCAACTCCAAAATGATTCAATACATACTAAAAGATGGAAAGAGAAATGCGCTTTGTTTAGACCTTTTCCTCTTCTGTTAACTAGTCTTCTAAATTGCGTGCTTCAGGGCATATTGGTATTTGTCAAGGTGTGGTGTTTCAAGAGAATTTGATTATACTCTCACAATATCTGAAATAGCATTTGATATTGATACATTCAATTTAAATCACTCGTCTAAAAGGTATTTCCTCTTGCGAAGAACTAGTACAGCCTTTCAATAAAATGTTTACTGTCCCATTAAATGTGTTGCTGTTTCTGTTCTTTTTCTCTGCTTCTTTGCACCATAGCTCGCAACTACTCTATTTGCGACCTTGCATTCCAATGTGATTCCGAGTCGTCCCTACACACCTAGCAAGTTTGTTAGTCTGATAGTGAAACACCCTGTATATATATATATATACATATGTGTGTATGTGTGTGTGCTCGCGTATGTGCGTGTTTGTGTGTGTTTGCTATTGCATATAGCATTAAAAGAGGAGGTGCAAAACTAGAACTTATAGCAGTCCCATATTCAAAAGTTCAATGCTCTACGGCTAACCGTTTTTGAGTCACGCGAGATTCATATATATACACTCATGTCCAAAATTATCTTTACATACCCAAAAATGATGATATTCAATGAAATATCGAATCAATGTGATCCGTATTTGCAGGGAATGTGTGAAAACCAAGCCTAATTAGCATTATCCAATCAAAAGTAATCAAAGGGTTTGTGATATGCAAATCTAGGCGTTACGTCATCCAAGGGTGAATCAAGCGCTTTGCGCAAACTGAATATTTGAGTGAATTTCTGCAACATAGCGTTTGATTTCAGTGTGTAGGGACTCAAAGCGATTTGTTATAGCTTCGAAGCATCATTTGGAAGAATCTGTGAAGTGGCGAATTATCGGCCGTTTAGAAGCAGGGCAGTCAATCATGGAAACAGCCACATGAATATTTCAAGACAGACAGTCTCTAAGCTATGGAACAGTTTCAAAATGATGGAAGTGTTGTAAGGAGGCCTGGACAAGGTTGGAAACGAATGACAACTGCTTCTGAAGATCGGTATCTGGCATTAACTGCCCGTCGTAACAGAAAGGCTACTGCTCGCCAGTTAAGTTCAGAGCTTGCAGCCGCCACTGGAACTGTTGCATCACGGCAAACAATATACAGAAGGCTTAATGAAAAAGG
>KK121120.1:54539-74372 GCA_000611955.2 Stegodyphus mimosarum | reverse complement strand
CCTTACACTCTCTTTTCATTTCAAATACAAAAGTAAAAATAAAAGTAGATTCAAGAACAAATTTTAAAAACTCATAAGAAGATTAAATGTAATAATCCATAAAATTAAAATTAAAAACTGTAGTAAAAAAGAAATTTAAAAATCAAACTAGTAAGCAAAAATTAACCAACTTGCCTTAAATTAAAAAAAAACAAATGACTGGAATGTAAGTACGTATTAAGAGATGGAAGCAAAATGGTTGTCGCAATAAATAGTTTTCTATTGAAGAAAGTTTAGCCTAAATTGGCGACAAAACTACGAAGTTTCTTGGAGATATAATACACAGTGAACAGGCTGTTATTAAAATAGCGCTAAAGCTGCTATTAGTTTGAATTATATATATATATACACTATTAGTTTGAATTATTAGCTGCTATTAGTTGAATTATTAGTCTGCTATTAGAACTATTAACTGCTATTAGTTTGAATTATATATATATACTATTAGTTTGAATTATTAGTTGCTATTATTTGAATTATTAGTCTGCTATTAGAACTATTAGCTGCTATTAGTTTGAATTATATATTATAGTTTGAATTAGATAACAATGTATATTATACATGTCTGTACTTAAGTACAGACGTCACGAATCAATACCTTTTCACTCCATTTCACAATTCGTTTTGGAAAAGCGAGTAATGTATTCTGTCCGTACATACAGAAAGAAACGCAAGAACCGGACCCCGTCCTGGGATCCACTAGGGGTGTGTGTGTTCAAGCTCCTGTGACCCCTTCAACGGGGGCGCAGACCCCTCAGTCCCTGCCCGGCTTTATACAAAGCTTGGAACAAGGAAGAAATGCCAGCAAAATGTAAAATAAATAAATAAATAAATAAAAATCTTGATCATCTCCGCCTCCGGGCACCACTCCATTGGCTTCGATTTCCCACTGGGTGCCTTGTCCCCTTTGTCAATCCCCATCACTGAGACTATGAGGGCGAAACCTCTGATGACTAGGTCGGTGATCTCCGATCTAGCTCCACCACAGCCAGAGAAACAGACACGCCAGTACCAGTACGGTCTCTGCCAAGCGTGAACCAACCTTAGACTGAACTAGGGCTTTAGTCCTGTGAAGTCAACTTATATACCCCCGTAGTTGAGCCTGCCTAGGTACAGATCCTAACCCGTACTTCCCAGGAGTTCTCCTGAGTCAACCCTCGGGGGGGGTCCGTACATACAGTGGTGACAGGTGACGGAAGACGGGGACGCCTGGTGTTTAAAAGTGGTAAACAGGCATCTGTCTCACGCTTTCCCCTATCCATACGCAAACGAAATCAAGCAGATGGATTCAGAAAGGGTCAAAATGGATATTTTTAATAAAATATGATCCCGAAATTTTTCGCCAATGAATACTTCGTATAAGGAAATAGAAAAATATAAGCTCGTAAATTAGATGTGCATCTGTAGTTTAATTGAATGTAATCGACTGACACTAACATAATGAAAACTGGAACCAGGAATAAAGAACACCGAACAGAATTTTGGTAAGGGACTATAAATTGGTTACATTACATAAAACAAAAGAATTACTTAAAAGTGGGTGTGGAATTGAAATCGCTGTAATCTCTATTTTCAATCAAATTTTGTATTTTAGCTGTGTTGCTGACTGCTGACTGTGTGTGAGTTTGCTTTATGTAAAGCTTAAATCCGTAGTTACAACAATTTTTTTAATTAAGCCCAAGCTATTCCTGTTTCTGCGATTATTAAAAAAAAGCATTCAGATGAATTTATACCCTCTTTTCTTTCAAGTTGGAAATGACTCCAGTTAATTGTCGCTTATTTATAAATGGCACATAAATGAATCTCGATAACTCCGAATCTTTTCCATTTCATAGCGAAGCAGTGACAGTCTCCGGAGTTTCCCGTGACAGTCTCCGGAGAAATCACATTCCATCTCGCACCTCGCCCAGTCAACGTCACAACCTCCATCGTTCCCTAACATCCATATGCAGCGTGTAACGACTGAACCCATTTAATTTAAAATGGAACTGTCCAGCGAGCAGTAATTACCAGGAACTAATTCGAGCATCTAAAATAAGGTTCTGCATACTCCGCCTGTACCCGTGTGCTTAATAGATTCATAGAAGACGGCCGAGATACAAGCTGTAACCCCTAAACCTTTTAAATTCAGAAACTCAAGGCGGGATGCTGCTCTGAAACTTTAATGCGGCTGAGATTTAATGAGATTTAACGTGGTATATTCCGAATAGCCTGTTACGCAGTTTAAGTCTTCTGTTTCATGAGAGGTTAGGTCGAAATCCCTTCATTTTAGCAAGAGACTTTCAATATCGATTTACTGGAATGAGATGCGTGTTTTGATAAAGATGTCGAGGTTAGTGGTTTAGTATTCCATAGAGAATAACATGAAGCAACGATAAACAGTATTTTTAATTAAAATTTACGATCTATTTTGCTCAGTTTCTTTTAAAAGTACATGCAGCTTTGAAATGTCTTAAGTAAATTCAGGCATGGGTTTCGTTTTAAGGTTTTGTTGTTGACTCAATATACATGCGGAAATCTTATAATGCGGATGGTGTAACGACTTTGACGCTTAAATTGCAATTATGCCGCAAGTATGTAGTTTAAATATAAGATATATATTAGTAAATATGTATCTTAAATTCAGCATATGTATTAGCTGATGAATGTATTGAGTATTGGTGGGATTTAGGTTTGTTTTGAAGCTGCGAGCATTCTTGAAATCCTTTTGTATCCCAATAAAGTATTAATCTGCAATTGTTTTAAAGTGAATCATTGTATAACTTCGGGCATAGTAAATTTAAAACAAAAATTAAGACTTAATTTCGAAAGGTTCAATGCATTTATGTTCTCATCAGCATGTACAGAACAAAATACAGTGTAGTGTTATTAGAATATTTTGAAGCAGCTAGACGATAAAATGGTGCAGTGCTTTGGCGGGAACTCGAACCCTGGGTCTCTCGAATACACCTCGATTATGCTTCCAATCACACCACGAAAGCATGCGAAAAGGAGGAAGAAACTATTTTATGTATTCCCTATTTTAAAGGACGACTGGGAATTAGGGGGACCCAATCGCCGCATCCTGGTGGTAACGAATTAACTTCACCACCTTTCATTTTTAGTTCGGGTGCACTTGTAGAATCATTAGTTTTTTATGATGCTACAGGTGTAAAAAATGTGCTATGCCCTTCCCCGGCTTCGAAATGTGGACCTCTTGAAAGCGCATCGAGTAGATTACCAATTAACACCACGAAGGCATGCGGAAAGGAAGCAGAAAATACCTTAAAACGCTACTTCTTATTCTCAGTTATTATAA
This sequence comes from Stegodyphus mimosarum, assembly GCA_000611955.2. Lineage (NCBI taxonomy): Eukaryota > Metazoa > Arthropoda > Arachnida > Araneae > Eresidae > Stegodyphus > Stegodyphus mimosarum. The sequence goes on along the minus strand of KK121120.1, from coordinate 71,035 downwards.
ATTAAATAAGCCATCAGGCATATCCTTGATTCTCCAAGAAATTGTATTGCTTGGGTAAATCTATTGAATGCTGTTAATGTTTAGATTATACCCTTTGAATATGCATTTTGATTATGCATTAAGAAGTGCTAAATTTCCATTGCAGCACAACTGGTAAAGCGGTTAGCGCGCTGGCTGCCGCGCCGAAGGGCCTCGGCTCGAATCTCGGAGAAGGGATAGATGTTTGTAAATGTATAGTGTCCGTACGACATGGGGGACTCTAAAAGAACGGCGAGCGGAAAGTCCCCTCGAGATGGTAGGGGATGAATGGGTGACCCCCCCGGGTCCGTCCCCCCCGGGGTGCTCTTCATCAAAATTGGGCATGGAACTAAGTTAATTCATCAACATTTGAGAGAGGGCAGGACTGAGTTACTCGCTCTGTCATCTGTAAAGTGTTCAAGGCTGTTGCCAACGACAGGCGTAACCTTGCGCTCCTTGCCACGATGAATTTCGTGCTTACTTGTCTCATGTATATGGGTTGACTATACATCAGACAGTCTTATCAATCCGTCTTATGCTTAGTTCCACCCCAATTCTGGAGGTAAACACCTGGAAAGTCGGATCCAGGGTTCCCCCTCTTCTGCTACCAACAAATTCTCGAGAGGACTTTCGGCTTGCCAAATATTTTGAGTGCCTAATGCCGCACAGACCCTACACATTTACAAACATCCATGAGTTTGAGCTACGGGCCTTTCGTACGGATGTCAGCGTCCCTAACCACGTCACCGCCGACCGAACTACCATTGTTCAGTGACCATTTCCGCGCGTATGACAGTTTTCAGAAGAAAAGGCATTGCTTGGAAAAATGTGATTTATTGTTTCGCAAGGTTTTCATTTTTTTGTTCGTACGTGTGAGAACAGTGATTGGTTGGTAATTTTGGTGTACTGAGAATCCGGCGATACTTTTCATTATCATTTTCCACATTTCAGTCGTTATGATGTTTTACAAGTTTTAGTTTCATCATAGAACCTCGAAATTTTTTTAGCCCGAAGGAACGTTAGCTGGGCTATTAATTTCGTTTTGGCATTTTGCGTCAATTCACTGTAAATGGTTGTCTCACTTTTCCAACTGTTGCCACCAAATATGACCGTCCTGTGTTTTATTTAAGAAAATTAAATACTGAACAATGTGCACAAATGTATGTATATTTCTCGCATTGTGATAACACAACGGTACTTAGAGCCATAAATCTTTAATAACGTAATCCTCCTCCGAGTATAGGCGTCTGGAAGCCCAAATTTGGAATTTGCTTTATTATGTGTTTCATATTTTGTAAAACGTTAACAAATTTTTGATTAATAAATTCAACGATTTCAAAGCGAACAATAACAACACTGTACGGAAACAAGAAAAAAATTATCTCCAGTGCATAGCACTGTGTGTCAGAAATTCAAATATATGCTCATTTTAAATTATTTTGCGATATTGCTGTCGAGCTAAATTTTATCGCTTAAGTGCGATAAATATGATATTTAATAAATAAAAGAAGCACAGAAAACGTTAAAAAAACGCTCCTTTGCGCGTAGTACTTAACTCTAAATTGCAATTGTGCTTCATCGGTACTTTTATTCAAATTTATTAAGTTTTTTTTTTTTTTTTTTTTAATTTTAATTTTTTTTTTTTTTTTTTTTTTTTTTAAATTTTAATAACAGTTGAAGATCTTGATCTGAGTATTCGGGCTAAGTCAAAAAGCTCTAATCTAGATTTTAAATGAATTAGCCTATGGAATAAGTCCAATCATAACTGTACCTTTCATTATGTTTTGTAAGATATCGTAAGGAGCCTTTAGGTATACTCATATATCATTTTCTGACAGCTTTTTGGTCGCTACTAATGAAAAGCCTCAGTTTTATTCATTATCTTATTCACAGTGTTTGCATTTGATTTTATATCACTTTAATGGTAAATTATTATTCAATTTCATAAACCAGAAATTCAACTGATAAATGCATTTGGCTATTTTAAAATACAAACTAATTATCGTCTATAAATAAAAGCTGCTTACTGCATTACGTCAAATCAATTGCCTTCACAATTTTCCTCCAAAACGGACTCTTTTCATAACAAACGACACATATAAAAAGTTTAAAGAAAAATATCATTCCGAACTGAATTGCTTAAAAATCAAATAGAATTTACCATAGGTAAAATGTTTTTGGTTCTGAAACGATCCATAAAATATTTTTGGTTATGAAAAGGCAAATATTTAACGTTATTTATTTTACCTGAAGGCGAAAAATCTACACATTTTCAAAACCTCGAATTTGATCTTTAAAAGAAAAACTATGCGAAAATAGTATGAAACATAATGAGAATAAAAGATTTATTAATGAAACTCGCAGAAATATTTCCTCCCCACTTTACATAATATCAATTAAACATCCACCCTTTTGTGGGAACAATGGTTTCAGTCTTGATTTCTATTAACAGTTTTTCGTCGACAACACTCCTTTATGAGTTGCGATTGTTTCTCACCTGTCTTTTCGTCGAAGCGATAAAATTTTCAAAAGTGCGAAAATTATCATTTTTCTAATGGCAGCCAGTATTGTGCTCTGATTCTTTGCTTATTTATATTATTCAGTACTATTTTTATAGGAAGCTTTTGAATTACTGGGAATTCAGTGATTCTTTCTTGTAGAGATATTCGTTGTATGCCCTGAGGGGTTAGTCACAAAACCAAAATTAAAATGCTGCAATTGAAAACGGGGTGGTGTTATTCTTGATTTCCTTTTTACGTTTTCTTTCCTCACTAAATCATTAGTCTGAAGTGAGTTGTTAAAAATAAAAGGATGTATATGCTTCATTTACAACTCGTGCAAATTTACTTATTTCTGGCCAATTATAATTGCAAAGGAATAATTCAGTATTTATATTTTACCCAGAGTAATCTTTTGTTGAATATTTTATTTTTAAATACCATAAAAATTGAGTCCTTATATTTAGCCCAAAGAGCGTTAGCCCAGAAAGGCTATTAATTTCGTTTTGCCATTTTGCGTTGGTTTACTATAAATGTCAGTCCACTTTTCAAATTGTTGCCACCAAATATTACAGCCCTGTGTTATCATTAAAGAAGTTAAATAAGGAAGAATCTGCAAATATGTATGTATGTTTCTCGCATTGTGATAAAACAAAGGCACCTAGAGCCATCAGACTTTGAATAACGTATATCTAGATCCGAATGTGTGCATCCGGAAGCCTGAATTTGAAATTTGTTTTATTATCGATTTCATATTTTGTAACACCTTAATGAATTTTCGATTAACAAACTCAAAGATTTTAAAGTGAGTAGTGACAATACTGTACGGAAAGAAAAATAAAATTATCACCAATGTGTGAGACTATGTAATCGGAAATTCAAATATATGCTCATTTTAAATTATTTTGCGATATTACTGCTGAATTGAATTTTATGCTTTAAGCGCGAAGAACAAAATATTTAATAAATAAAGGTAACACACAAAGCGTTAAAAAAACGCCCCTTTGGGCGTAATGTAAAATCTAAAAGCTTTCAGATTTTATTTATTTATTTATTAGCGCAAAAGTGTGTTAGCTCGAATGGGCTATTTGTCTCGAAACGAGATTTGGCGTCGTATTACTTTATATATCCGAATCACTTTTCAGATTATTGCCAGGAAATATCATCGTCCTGCATTAATTTTAAAGAAATTAAATATTGAAGAATCTGCATGAATGCATGTATGTTTCTCGCACTGTGAAAAAACGACAATACATAGGGCTATCAGATTTTGAATCACTCGAACAAGCGCAGCTGAAAGCCCAAATTTTGAGTTTTGTATTTAAAATTTTGTAAAATTTTAATGACTTTTGATTAACAAGCTCAATCTTTGAAAGCGAGTCTTGGCAACACTGTATGGAGCAAAAGATTGTTGTTTCCAGCTCGAGAGACTGTCTATCGCATATTCAAATGTATGCTGTTTTCATTTATTTTGTGATTTTGCTATTCAGTTGAATTTTATATGGCATTAATGGGAAGAACATAATATTTAATTAATAAATTTAAATAAAACTTTAATAATATAAAAACAAAAAACGTTTCCGAACCATGTTACTAAAAAAACTGTACACTGATATGATAAACTGAGAAAAGAATAGAAAAAATACAAAAGTGTATGCTAACACTTAATTTTTGATCCGGAATACTAAACACATGCTACTTTTCAAATTTTTGTAATGTTGTTGTTGAATTGTACATTACGTTAGTGCGAAGAAAATGATGCTTAATAATAAAGCTAAAATGACAAAAAGAAATGTATTAGCAGGAACGAGTGCAAAGCTGCTACACAGCGAGCTCAAAGAAAACGTAGAAAAAACGTAACAAATTTTAGCTTTAACAACGTAACAAACTCTTTAACGTAACTCTAAACGTAACAAACTCTTTTGGTCTACCCTTTAAAAGCTGAATGCTTCCAGATTTTTTTTTTACTTTTTATTGTATATATTTATAATGTATTTCTCCCGCTTTCTTCGCATGCCTTCGTTGTGTAGTGCTCAGGACGCTCGATGCGTAACCGAAATTTCCGTGGTTCGATTCTCGTCGAAGGCGTTGCTCATTTTTCATCTCTCTTCCTTTAAAAAAAAAAAACTCTTATATCTCTATACTGGCGCCCGAACTAAAAAGGTGGTGGATGATGATTCTCCACCACCGGGATTTGGCGATTGGGTCTCCAAAACCACAGTCGCCCTTTAAAGGGGGTCGTATATAAGGTATTTCTCCCATCTTCTTCGCATGCCTTCGTGGTGTACTGGTCCAGCACGCTGGACGCGTAACCGAGAGTTCCGTAGGTTCGATTCTCGGCGAAGGCATTGTCATTTTTCATTTCTCTTGCTTCGGATTAACCTAATGTCTCTACAATTTAAATGCAAAATTTAGTCTCCTGCTCTCAAAAAATGCTAATGTCTCCACATATTTATTAATTTATTTTTGGTAAAATTACAGAAAATATATGCAGTGATCTTCTGTAAATAAAGTATACCACGTTCTCATATATTCCTTGACCAAACTCTCTGCACGCTGTTTCTGTGTCCAAAAATTCGTCCGCATGGTGACGTATAAATTTATTGCTTCTGCACTGAAGAAAACATTAACGTTAAAAAAATAAGCAGTGGATTCAGCCGTATTGTGTATCTGTCAAAAAGACGCTTAAACATATCTACTGTTGGCATTATAAGAAAAATTTTAAATATAATTTCTGCTCTTGAACAACAATCGGTTTCGAGGAAAATCTCAAGAAAAATGAAACTTAGATATGAAGACATATTGCTGAAATTGTTTGCCGTTCAATAAAAAAACCATCATATTTTAATATCTGAAAAAATATTTCAAACAAATGCCGAATTTTAGCACAGACTTTAGAGAGAATAGAAAAGAAAAAAACAACAAATTTAATAACTAAATCTAATCTAAATTAATAAATTAAATCTGAATATGATTTTTTAAATTAGATTTATCATTCGATGTTTACATGTTTTGTGAGATAATCCATTTTCTGATTGGATCGTATATAGTGAACCACGGATGTAATGAACAAAATGTCTCGTCGCTCAGTTCATTATATCCACATTCGTATCTCTGAGAAGTTAGGTTATATTAAATTCAAGGATTTAATTATAATATTCGCAAGAGTTACGGCAAATTTTCTGGAGGAAATCATATCTATAAAAGGAGCAAAATATTTATTATATTATATAGATTGAACTAAAATGTTATTCAGTCATACACCAGTCACGGTTAAGTGTTACCTAGTCATACTCCAGTCACGGTTAAGTGATATCCAGTCATTCACCAGCCACGCTAAGTGTTATACAGTCACAGTTAAGTGTTATCCAGTCATACACCATGGCAATGCACACAGAGTGCCAGCTCTGCTGTCAACAACTGCAGCACAAAGCATGTCGTTTGTACGTAAAGCGTGTAGTTTTTTTACACTCCATACAAGGTAAATGCAAAGGAAATAGTGACGTCCCACCTCTGCTTCAAATGTGTGTTGATTAAATGGTTTAGGAAAGAGTATAATAGGTTTGAGAAATAAATGAAGAAGGAAACTGCCTTAAGATTTAGATAATAATGATAAATAATAATGCTGAATGGAGAATAAAAAGGCTGAAACTTTCAGATAAAAATTAAATAAATAAATACACATATAAATAAAAGAGAATATCTGAAAGGTTTCAGATTTTATATTACTTCCAAAAGTGTGTTTTGTTAACGTTTGTGTTATCTTTATTTATTAAATAACATGTTCTTCTCACTTAAACCACATGAAATTCAATTCAACAAATATTTAAAAGCAGCAAAACAGCTTATCTGTAGAATTTCGACGCACAGTCTTGCTCCCTGGAGATAAAGTGTTTTTTTACGTGTAGTGTTGCCCTTTCTCGCTTTGAAATCGTTAAGTTTGTTAATCAAAAATTCGTCAAAGTTTTATAAAATTTGAAGTAGATAATACAACAAATTCGAAATTCAAAATCCGGGCTTCTGAGTGCTTACGTTCGGCCGGAGGACTACGTTAATCAAAATTTGTTCTCTCTAGGTGTCATTGTTTTTTTACAGTGCGAGACTATGCAGATTATTCATTATTTAGTTTCGTTAAATATAATATATGTCGATAATATTTGGTGCCAACAGTTTGAAACGTGAAGGAACTCAGAAAGTAAAACGACGCAAAATGCCGTTTTGAAACTAATAGCTCCTTAGGTCTAACGCTCCTTTGGGGTAAAAACTAAAATACAAAATTTTCTTAATTAGAAAATAAGATAAATTTTGAAAACAATAAACACTCGGTTTCGTACTGAATTTCGATTTTTTAACATTTAAATCCGGAATGTGAAGGCAATCGTGTATGGCACGCGCTGTGGAGAAATTCATCTAAAATGCATGATTTTCTACAAAGGAAACACAGAACGGTAGTAGAACGTAAAGAGATAATAAACAGAGCACAATACTTCTGCAATTTATAGAAGTCTGAACACGAAAAGATGCAGATTTTGTTCCTTAAATAACAGTATTTAACACTAACTAAAAATATTGCAATACATAACGGAAACAATGAAGGAAAATTCGTTTTGCCTTTCTTGGTTTGGTTTCGCATAATTCGCATCTAGCGTACATTCTTTCGGGATAATCTTAGTTTTAGTTTCCGTGCTCTTAATAGGCTTTTGTATCTTTTGCTCATAAATTTCTTTCAGGCAGCCATATTCAATTAGTTCTCACCTCTCTCTCAGAAAGATATAATTTCCGCTAATGACTAAAGCGAAACTGCTTTTCTTCTGTAAGCAGCGAAGGATTATGGATCTTTTCCCTGAAGATTATGGTCTTCTTGGGTTCTCTTCTTGTAGGCTTTTATATTTTTAGAAAGCCTACCGTAATGAACACACTGATACCAAATGTGATGTTGTCAAAAGCGTGTTTCTTTTCTGTCGCTTCCATTATTAATCATAGGAAATTGATCTATACATTGAAAGGGCTGCGAGATTATATTTACTCTTAGTTTTTGTTCCCTTTGTTTTGCTTTCAAGCCTCTAACGAAAATGTATTTTGTATATAATTAACCTACAGAATCGTGGTTCAAGTTACTGAATATAATAAAATAATATTAGTTTAGAGGGTATTTTATTATTTACGGAGAGTGATCATGTGCAGGAGAACTTAGATTATGTGAAATATGTAATATATAAAGATGCTGTTTGAACTTTGTTAAACACGTTTGATAAAATATTCAACTACAAATACAGAAAGCTAGGGTTGACACAATTACTGAGTACAGAGCATTTTTTCCATGTCGCGAATTAGGAAGTGAATTCTTTGACTGAGAAATATATCTCTGATGAAATTCGAGGAAATATAAGTTTAAATGAAATGCAGCAAAAATGTGTATAATTTAATAGGCCTTAAAAGGAAGTCAAGTTGTGTCCACATCAGATTTTTTATGCACCGTTTATGCTCGTATCTAAACGCATTCTCTGCTTCTGAATGCATATATTTCTTTTCCATATACTGCAGAAATGTTTATTCTTTCAAAATCGGAAATTCAGATAACTTTCTTTCAAACCACGTATAGTATTTATATGACACCACACCAATTTAAGGCTGAAGTTCTTCTTAGTATAAACTGCAGCTGAATGTGCATTTCGTGTATCTAGTAATTATTCCGTAGTTATAATTTAGTTGCAGGCTGCTTCGGAGCACGCACAGAAACGCTCGCGTTTAGGGACAGATTATAAGCTGTTTATTCTTTCGTAATCAGATAAAGTTGATTACCCAGGCTTGCCATCATGCTTAATTTCATTGTTAAAACTTTTCGCAGCGTGCACGAGCTATTAGTGCCTAGTTAAGGTCCCGCATATAAGCCTCTTGAATTTCTTTATAGGCGTATAAGGTATTTCTTCCGCCTTCTTTGCATACCTTCGTGGTGTAGTGGTCAGTACGCTCGACGCGTAATCGAGTTGTCCATGGTTCGATTCCCAGCGAGGGCGTTGCTCATTTTCCATTCTTTTGCTACCAAAAAAATCCTAATGACTCTACACTGGCGCCCGAACTAAAACGGTGATGCGCCCGAACTAAAACGGCCCGAACGGATGATGATGATTCTCCACCACCGGGATTTGGCGATTGGGTCCCTTGAACCACAGTCGCCCTTTAAAAGAAGGAGTATATAAGCTATTTCTCCCGCCTTCTTCGCATGCTTTCGTGTCGTAGTGGTCAGCACTTTCGACGCGTAAGCGAGAGGTCCGTGGTTCGATTCCCGGCGAAGGCGTTGCGCCGTTTTTCATTCTTCTGAGTCCAAAAAAATCCTAATGTCTCTATAGGCGTAATACTGAGTTTAATCCCTTTATTTGTAAATAAGGGAAATATTAGTTTACGTTTAATTCTCCTATAACATGATAACGTATTATTCTAAAATCTACTGTAGGCATTCAAACCTCTAAGGTAATATATATAGTTTTATGGTAAACCACAGAGTAATAGTGTCTATTATATTTAATGTAAACTGCATTCAACGCATTCCTATCAGTAGGTTCGTTACTCGCCTACAATTATTAGGTACACATGCTGGAAACCCTAATTTTCCTCCCCCCCCAAAGAAGGAAGTGTTGCAGCCTACAATTTCTAACTCCTGATTAGGGTACTATAGCTACTCGATAAATACACCTATAAAACCACATGGAGACAAAAAGTCCCTATAAGGTATATCTCCCACATTCTTAGCGTGCCTTCGTGGTGTAATGGTCAGCACACTGAGCCGGTATTTCAGAGGTCCGCGGTTCGATCCCCGGCGAAGGCAGTGCATATTTTTCATGTCTCCTGCTAAAAAAAAACCTAATGTCTCTACACTGGCGCCCGAAGTAAAAGGGTTGTGGATGATGACTCTCCACACCCAGGATTTGGCGACTAGGTCCCCTAAAACCCTAGTCGCCCTTTAAAAAGGGGAGTATATAAGGTATATCTCCCACATTCTTAGCGTGCCTTCGTGGTGTAATGGTCAGCACACTGAGCCGGTATTTCAGAGGTGCGTGGTTCGATTCCCGGCGAAGGAATTGCATATTTTTCATGTCTCCTGCTACTAAATAACCTAATGTCTCTACACCCCTTTGAAATGAAAAATACCCCTTCTAATAGATGATAGGTAAATTCATTAATTCAGGCGCTGCTTACATCTTAGACAAAATACGTTTGAACAATTCTATGTAACAAATTATCTCTATTACTTAAAAATTTTATTAAGTTACAAATTGGCAAAATTACCACCTGAGTCAAAAATGAAAGATTCGACACTTTCACAGTAAGGACAGGGTAAAAGTAAAACACAAATTAAATTAGTAAAACAATTAAATGCAAACACCAGTGTAACATAAAATATCAAAATTTAAAATTAATGCACCTTAAGGGGCAAAACAGACAACTTAATGAATAGAATAAACCAGACCTCAAACTAAATTAAGTTTCCAAACAGAAACTAAAGAAACTAATTACATTTCTTCCTAAAAGTTGATAAGATTCATCATTGCCAAAACTAAGTAAATCAATTGCAGCTCAAAATCCAAACTTTTAATAACAACGTTAAACAAAACTAATCAGTTATAAAATTTAGGTATTAATTAAATAATTAACGAGTTACATACACAACAGTGTGTGAACGGTACCTATACGTATATTTAATATGCCAGAAAATGTATTACATCCTGAAGAACAAAATTTAAGCAAGCACAACGAAGAGCAACGATTTTTCCATCGTTATTTAAGACAACGAATATAATTCTCGGCTAAATGAAAGTAACTAAATTAGCTATGAATTTATGGCTCGATGAATAAGATAAACCACCAGGCTGATTTGGAGAAGCAAAATCTAGTTACTTTTTGGACAGCAAAGTAAATGAGTAAAGGAGAAAGCCCTATGTGGAAATAAACAAACAAAATCCTTGAAAGTGTTATTCAATCGCCATTCAGTGCGAAAGAGTAATAACGCCCTTAACTTTCACAAAGAAAAGCAATAATTTATCACAAAAGTGATTTCAGAATCAACAGAGGAAATAAGTTTGAATTCATAACATCTAAGTAATTTGATAAAAATATTTTTGAGTATAGAAAACTTCAAGTTAATTTACTTCAATTTACTTCGCATTTGAAGATGTTTATTGATTCATTTAAGCGGAAGAAAATTTGAAATCATGCTTAATCGAATAGAGAATAATGTATAAGCCAATTTTTGCGATGTAGTTCACAATGCTTATTGGCATGTTTTCTTCGACCATTCCCGGTATGAAGTCTTGGAATTCGCTTTAGGAAATATTAATCGCTGAATATTTTCACCTCTGTCTAGACATTATGATATAATTACCAGAAAATTATATTTTTGTGGCAATAGAGTTTCCAAAAGAAGCATATTAGATAACTACATTAATCATCAATTCTTGAGAAAGGATTGTTATAAAGCAACAAGTAACATCATTAGAGTTTCAACAGGAATTACACTGTGAAAACAAAATATTGTTGCAACATCTAGTAATTTCCGACTTTATGTCAGCTGAAATGTATTATTTTGTCATTTCTGAGCTATGTCTCTTCAAGGTTTTGATTTTCGTTACAAATGACATGGAAATTCATATAATTGTTCTAATATTTAGGTCGATAAATGCAGATTTTGAGATTTTGCGATAGCCGCCCAACCGGTATATGGTTAGCGTTGCTGACTGCCGTGCAGAAGGGCCTGGGTCGAATCTCGGAGAAGGCATGGATGTTTGCAAATGTGTAGTTCCCGTGCGGCATGGGGGCCCTCCAAATATGCGGCGAGCCGAAAGTTCTCTCGAGAGGTTGCTCGTAGGGAAGAGGAGTAGGAGACTCTCGGACCCGTCCCGTTTATAATAATGAATTGATTTTGAAATAATTTCGAGATAATTAAAAACTTTTTATTAATGAATGTAAGCAAGAGTTGTTCACAACTTTAAAATTAAGTGTTTCTATTTTTAGCTTTAGATACAAGTTAAATCCCCTGCTGGGAATTTAAGATACGCTTCCACATTTATGCCACTTTTTTTAATGGTAATAAGTCTTGGAATAGCTTTAGGTTTAGAACCCACGGATGTTCTATCATAATAAAATTTGAAAATCGTAGTGGCAAATCTAAAATATCCATATTGTTATGGAATATTCATTGAATTGAAGTTACTGATTTTTTGCATGTTATTCAAAGATGTGCATTTTACGTACACTACCGCCCGACCGGTATATGGTTAGTGTCACCGACTGCCGTGTCGAAGGGGCCGAATCCCGGAGAAGGCATGGATGTTTGTAAATGTGTAGTATTTGTGTGGCATTTGGGTACTCTAAATATACGGCGAGCCGAAAGTCCTCCCGAGAGGTTGGTGGTGGGGGAAGAAGGTGAAAGATCCTCGAACTCACCTCCCCGGTGTGCTCTCCTTCAAAATTGGGAATGGAACGGAGCTAAATCGCACTGTGACGTGTAAGGTGCTCAAGGTTGTGGCCACCGACAGGCTTAAATTTGTCTTTCTTGCCACGGGGCATTTCGTGGGCTTGGTCAGACTATCGGTCAGACAAGTGAGCATTAATCAACAACAACCTACACTACTAGTCCCTATACATCCCATGATTTTAATACTACCTCCTCCATGTTTACATTGGGAAATGGATATGTAAAGTGCATTTGTAGAGACATTAGTTTATTACGAAGCAGGAGACATGGAAAGTAAGCAACGACTTCGCCGGGAATCGAACCACGGACCTCTCGTTTACGCGTCGAGCATGCAGACCACTACACCATGAAGGCATGCGAAGAAGGCGGAAGAAATACCTTATACATTCTTATGAATATGCAAAGGATGCATTCTTCATCTATTTCTTGTCTCAAGTAAGATGCAAAGTGAAAATGCAAATGAATATGAAAAGTGAATATGCAAAGTACATTCAGATGCATTCTTCATCTACTTCTTGTCTCAAGTAAGATGCGCGGGATGTACCAAACACCTAAACGTCAAGAATAAAATTTTATTTTCTTGAGTTATTAGTGGTCAGTAAAAAGAATTTTGATCATGCTTGAAAAATCATACTTGTATGAAATAGAAGCAAAACACAACTAATGTAAAAATTTGATTTATCGAAAAAACAGAATATGTGTTCATTTTTTTCTGTAACTGTTAATTCGATAAAACAGAACTTTAGTCTCAGTACTTAGTTATTGTCTATGAGCCGTGGCATCTCTTGAAACATTTTAGAGCAGCTGCTACGAGTATTCTTCTCATAGTTCGAGCACTAATTGGGAGCGCAGGTTCTCTAGTAACTCTGCAGTAAGCTGACATGAAGCTTTCTTCGATTTCTTATTGATTTTCAAATCAAAGTTTGATCGTGACGTTTTCGAAGTTGCTTTCTTCTTCCCAGTTCTTTTTCTGTTCAAGGGCGAACCTCTTCCCTTAAAAGGTTCTAAAGGATTGTATTACAGCATTGATTATATTGTACCACGAACACATAAGATTTTCGCCAATATGAATTTGGAATTTTTTTTTCTACTTACGTAAAACCAAGAGTTGATATTGTTGTTTAATGTTAAATTCTTTACGTCTTAACATCTCCTGTAAGAATTTACTGTTATTTTCAAAAATGCCAAATAAAATACCGAAGTGCAGAATTGTAACTTCCACTAAACTAAAGCATCTCGGCACGTTTAACAAAGCTCGTTCTTTAAAGTAGGTTAGGTTATTCAGTTATGGCAAAGCACACGAGGGCTATCTGCCTAAAGGGAGGGATGCCTTCGTGGAAGACTTTCTGAGAGAAACTGGCTCGTATACACGTTACACATGGAGAAAACCCCGAAAACGCCCATGCAGCCAGTCCGTTCGCGGGATTCGAACCTCAAACCGAACTACCAGTGTTCAGCGTCTTTACCTCTCGGCCGCTGGTGGGCCGTTCTTTAAAGTAACTAAAGAAAATGAATTAAAAGTGAGCTTACGCAGTTTCATTGTGCATTTTGATATCTGACTATAAACTACAATGATATTGTTGCGGGCGTATGGATTCGCAATAGACTGAATGCGCATGTCCGATGTTGGGTGAATAAAATTTATTTTTATCAAAAGACATATTTCAGAGCTCTGGAATTTTCTGCAGAAATATTCTTAAAACTGTTCACAGTATCACACAGTATAGTAAGCAGCTACATTTCAAACAACTAAAAACATTAAACACAACGCAATGCAAAGCGCATCTAAAGAGAAAGCTAACTCGGATACTCAGTTCACGCTGAACTAAACAATTTTCAACATCAATAACTAAGCAGATCACTGACTGAATAAACAACTGAGAGCAAATGTTCTCTCTTTAGCCTTAAATAGTTTTCAACCGGCCGCGGGGTATGTCTAGAATTCTTTGCTTCTCGAAATTACTGGAAATAATACGAGGGTAGAATTGCGGTTACAGCTAATATAGTGGTCAATTACATTTATTTAATTTCAATACATATTACGGTGATACAAGAACCGGAGTGAAATGTTGCTAAATTTGGCTACGGCAGGGTTTTGTCGCTAAAAGCCGTGTTAGCTTGGCGATATCTCGCAAATTACTCAATGTTAAATGCACTTGCTCCTGTAATCTTATGTATATATATGTAATATATATATATATCCATATTAGGGTATTTTGACTCAAAATAGGACTTTTCCTGAAATGGCAAGCCAATTTTTCCCCTATTTCGATTCTACGAGTCAAATTATGCCTAAATATTAAATTTTGTAAAATTTAGGGAGAAATTCAAAAGTTTATCTTGGGCATTTTTCTTCAGTTTGCGCCAAGAATAATTTACTTGGCGAACTTCTTAATGTATGGCAACCTATTTCCTTTCCCTTTTTACACTGTGCATGAGCGGGAAAAAAGTCACATCGTTACTACTTTCATATAATTTTAAGAAAGTGCCTAAGCCATATTTGATGATATTATCGCTTTCAACAAATATTCAAAATTTCAAAACGCGTCAATATGTAAATTCACGTATATTTTTGGAAATTTTGAATAAAATACTCTAAAGTTTTGCTGGTATGCTTAGAAATAAGTCCACTTTAAGATGATGGTATAACTTTTATAGAATATGATTCATATTTGGTTTTTCCGAAAACACATAAAAATATTTTTTTTAAATAGAAATTTTTAAAATAAATCATAAAAACTGGCGAATTTTATTTGGAATCAACCTAAATTTCGAAATGTGAAAGGAAGAATCCAATAAGTTTAACAAAAAAAGTTTAATAAACATATACCAAATTCAATTAACATTTAAGGAGCTAAAATTTTGAGAGATAATTTTCTTAAAACCTACTCCTACGATTTTTACAAAACTTGACAGTTTGGTATAATTTTAATCGTACAATCAAAATATCAAAAAACATTGGCATGTCATTTCAGAAAAATCCTGACTTTGTGTCAAAATACCTAAAATAGAACAGTGCTATATATAAATCTAATACATGTCCTAAATTGCGCTTTAGAGACGTGAAAAACGCGAGTTGAATTTCGTGAATCGGCCCAGTAGAGCGGGAGATATAGAACTACCCTCCCTTTTTTTCTGAGCACTGTACGTTCAAGGATGAAATAATCCTGCGTTCTGAAATAAATTTTCAATGGAATTCAAGCAAGAGAGGAGGAGGATTCAGAGGATAACTGAAAACATTTTATGATAATTTTCTATTTTTCATTAAAAGAGTGGATCACTATTTGATTGAATTACAGAATTTTCAAATATTAACAGTGATATACAGCATACAAATCACCAGGGTTCTTGCTTGTTCTTCAGACTGCGAAAGGCTTTTGCGGAAATCCTAAATATTTCTTCCGTTGCTGTTAGCTTCATCTTGTTTACATGTATATTTATTGATTTCGTTTCCTTTTGATTGAGTATTCACATTCACCTTCCCTTTCAAAAGATGAAATTTCTGCAACTGGAAAATCTCTCCTCTCCTGCATGGTGAGAAAGATTGTTTGTTCTTTCATCCATTTATTTTCCAAGTGCTCTGGCATAATTTTGGTCAAGATACTCTGTTGCAAGGAATCGCTAACACCATGACGCGCTGGTATCAAAATCTTGTATCTTTTGTGACATCACCGCTATTAATCACAAATATCCAAGACTAAGTTATTGTCGGAGAAGACGACGCTATTGTTTCCAAATCTCGTTCCCACATTATTTTTCTTTATAAACTTCTAGTTTTAAAAGGAACACCAGCTCAGAAAACAATCAAGCTGGTAATTTATTAAGCTAGTTGATTAATATGTTTCTAGTAAACATCATTCCTGAGCGCACTGTTCATACTGAACAATATTCCTTTTCCTTATTCAGTGGAAAATATTAAAGATAATCGATAAAGGGTGTACTTTGTTCATCTCTTTAGTCATGCTAACTGATGGTATGAAATGTTTGCTTAGCAATAGAAATTATGCGAAGGAAACAATTTTTTTTAATGATGGAGGAGATTTTTAATAATTTCTAATAATTTAACAAGTAGATTAAATTTATTTTGCTTGTGAAAAATTGCGTTATTAATAACATTATACATATTTACTATTTTGGTGTCATTTATTTGTAATAGCAAAACGTTCTTTGTTCTCTCAATATTCATTATTGTATGATAATATGTTAAAATATTGTTAAGAATTTTGTATTTAGATAGCTAATTTTAGTAGAATGATAATTAATTTTTTTTGTATTTCTGCGTGCAATGCAAGGCAAGAAAACCTTTTAAGAGAAGGCTATGCCGGAAAAATAAGAATACAGGGGCATGTGCATTTAACATTGTGTAAATGGGTATCTCGGTAATTTGTATTGAAACTGGATAAATATAATTGACCACTATGTTAGCGGTAACAGTAATTTCGATAAAATAATTAATCAAATTTTCAAAAAAACATTTAAATTTTGTTAAAAGCGAAAGGAATCCCAAA
>KK121120.1:0-54523 GCA_000611955.2 Stegodyphus mimosarum | reverse complement strand
CCTAGAAAAAAGAGAAAATGAGTAAAAAACATAATTGCTTTCCAGTAATTTCGAAAAACAGAAAATCCTAGAAATTTCTCGCGACCGGTTGAAAATTCTAAAATGCCGTAGAGAAGAGAGAGCGCCTGAGCTCAGTTGCTTAGTTATTGCGGTTGCGAGTTGTTTAGTTCCGCGTGAACTGAGATATCTGAGTCAGATTTTCCTTTAGTTGCGCTTTGCGTTGCGTTGTATTTAAAGTTTTTAGTAATTTGAAGTATAACTACTGATTAACTGATTACGCTGCGTGATATTGTAAACACTTGTACGATTATTTCAGTACAAAATTTCAGGATTTCTGAAATACACTCATGGACAAAAAAATTAGCGCACCAAGAAGGAGCCGTCAAAATGAAATGAAATTTTACATACGTAATGACTACTTTGATATACGTAAATGATAAGAAAATCAAAGAAAAAGGATAATTTATTTCAGAGAAAAAGGCAAAAGAACAGAGGAGTTAATACTCCGTTGGACCCCCTCTAGCGCAAATGCACGATGCGATACGATGGGGCATTGAGTCATACAAGTTCTGTATGATGTCTTGAGACATTTCGTTCCACATTTGCTGTAACCTTGCTCTCTAGTTCGTTCAAATTCGTGGGATGCCCAACTCATCGTCCCAAATAATCCCAGATATGCTTGATTGGAGACAAATCTGAGGATCGGGCAAGCCAAGGAAGGGTAGTAACAGTGCGGAGACAGTCTTGTGACACCCTTGCCGTATGAGGTCGAGCATTGTCTTGTTGAAAAATGGTTCCTGGGAGCCGTTGCATGAGTGGCAACACATGTGGTTGCAGGATTTCATGAACATATCGCTGGGCTGTCAAGGTGCCACGGAACAGTACTAGGGATGACCGTGTATTGTAAGCAATGGCAATCCATACCATCACACCACTGTGGGAGCGATGTGTCGCTGTACAGCAAAAGCAGGATTGAGGCGTTGACCACGGGTTCTCCACACACGAGATTGTCATCACTGCCGAGATTGAATCTGGATTCGTCGCTAAAGACGACCTGGTTCCATTCCGCTGCAGTAAAGTTTCCTCGTGCTCGACACCACTCCAAACGAAGGCGTCGATGGGTGAGCATCAAGGGCAGACACGTATTGGGCGCCGCGATACCAACTGTCCTTCAGCCAGGCGCCTTTGTATGGTTCAAGAAGACACAGAGGCCCCTAGTGAAAGTGCTACCTCTGCCTGGATGGCGGCCGATGAAGTAGTTGGCTGTACGCGTGCATTTCTTACGATGTGGCGGTCGTCTCGACGACTGGTCTGTCGAGTGCGTCCTGAGCCTGGTCTTCGTGTACATGACATCTCTCGGGTCCACTGGTCCCAACACCTCCTCACAACACAATCAGAGCGGGCTAATTGACGAGCTACTCGCCTAGCTGACCACCCAGCTTCCATCATCCCGACGATTCTCCCCCTCTCAAACTGCGACAACTGTTCATATTGACTTCGAACACGGCGTAATGGCATGTCTACCTCAGCTCTTCCTTTGTAAATGATTCACAACATTCAAACAAGCTTTGGTTACCTGTTTTATACTCCACAGAGTACGACATTCAACGCCCTCTACCGGCTATACATAATGCGCAATCACGCTGCCTTTCGAATCATTTGCATATCTCCCCGACATGTACCTTCATTGCAAGTTTCGTTACGATCCCGCAATTATTTCTTGGTGCGCTAATTTTTTTGTCCATGAGTGTATTTGTCTTGATAAAAATGATTTTTTAAATATTATCGCACTTGTATATGCAATCTATTACGAGCCCGTACGCATGCAACAGTATATTGTTGTGAAAGCATTATGCATTATAAATAATAAACTAATACTGCTAATGTAAAATATAAATAAAGGAAAGCTTTTTAAGTTCCATACGTAATAAGAACTTTAATAATTGCATTAAGATTCTCTGTTGTTTCACATTTCAATTTTAATTTGTGAAGTTGATCAATTTGTCAAATTTACTCTCCTGTGTATCATTCAATGTTAAATGGCTATGCAGAAGTTCAGCGACTTATCCATTTCGAATGCTACCGAATGCAATTTAACAATGTTATTGCGAGACATCTGTACGTAAGGACAGAATAAAGGGCTCTTTTTTCCCAAACGAATTGATTTAAAATGGATTCAGAAGAGATTTGTTCGTGATGTACGTACGTACATAGGTATGTATATCACATAACTCAAAAACGAGTAGTCTCAGGACTTTGAAATTTTGTATCTAGGACTGTTATATTATGTAGTTGTGCACCTCCCTTTTTTGTTTGAAATCGGTCGCAACAAAGGTATATATATATGTATCCCACTTTCTTAGTCGGCTTTTAGTGGTAAATGGTGCATTTTTTGCTTTAAAGTGATTGAATTATGCTGTTCTTATCTTTCGGTTAAGCTTTTTGTGCCTTTAGTTAATCTGCATCCAATAGTTGTAGAAGTATCAACAATTTAAATGCTGTTTAATTGCGGCTAAGCCTAATTTTTGTTACCATAGCAGCCATATATGTTTGCATTTGAAACTTAGCAGAATAATAAATCTAGTCAGTTTCTGGACCTTCAGTGTCTTTTTGCCGAGTGGGACCAAAAGTAAACGTACAGTTTTGCGCACCGAAAAAATCTTCCTTCGTGCTCGCTGGTCGAATTGCTTGTTTTTCCGTAGCCACTATACTTTTAATTGTAAAAATATCTTTTAATTGTTTAAAGTGTATTTGATGTGTCATTTTTTTTTCTATATTTTCAAATTTGATAAAGATATTTTAAGGTTTTATGGACAAATTTTGCCTTCCCGTGAAGTGAGAACAAAATTAAATGGACGAAAAATCTATCTCTGACGAAATTTGAGGAAATAAATTTAAATAAAATGGAGCAAACAAATGTGTATAATTTAATGTTCCGATGTCATCTGGTGGCTGCATCAGATTTTTTTATTATGTATTGCTGCAAGAAGACATGTCTTATAAAACGTACAATGCTTTTGTAACCTGTAGAACATCGTTAAATACCTCTAATCTTTCTTTTGTAGATTTGTTCGGTTAATATTAGCAATATCTAATATACACAGTCCAGTCACATTAATGTGACCATCTGTCAAAAGCCAGAATAACCACCTTTCGCAGAGCGGACTGCTGCGAGACGTGCAGGAAGAGAGTCACATAGGTCCCTGAAGGTGTTCTCTGGGATGTTGAGCCATGCCGACTCTAATGCCGTGGCCAGCTGCGCTAGATTACGCGGTTGAGGATCCATGGCGCGAACAACTCGATCGAGATGGTCCCACAGATGCTCGATTGGGTTTAAGTCAGGTGAGTTTGCTGGCCAGGGGAGGACGGTAAACTCATCCTGGTGCTCTTCGAACCACGCACGTACATTGGCAGCTGTATGGCACCTCGCATTGTCCTGCTGGAAGATGCCATCATCCTGAGGAAAAACAATGCGCATGTAGGGGTGAACATGGTCCGCAAGGACAGATGCGTACTTGTATTGATCCATTGTGCCTTCCACAATGATCAGTGAACCTAGAGAATGCCAGGAAAACATTCCCCAGACCATAATGCTCCCGCCTCCAGCTTGGACCGTTCCGGCAATGGTTGCAGGGTGGTTCCTTTCAGAGGTTTCACGCCTTATACGCCAACGTCCATCTGTCCGATGGAGCATAAAACGCGATTCATCCGAAAACGCAACCTGTCGCCACTCAGTGGACGTCCAGCTGCTGTACTGGCGTGCAAATTCTAGCCTTCGCCGTCGATGAACAGCAGTCAGCATAGGTGCACGAACCAGGCGTCTGCTTCGGAGGCCCAGACGCAGCAATGTTCGCTGAATAGTACTTTGGGAGACACTTTTGGTAGCCCCTTGGTTCATTTTGGTGGTCAGTTGCTCAACGGTAGCCCGTCTATCTGCCCGAACGCATCTCCGCAACCGTCGTTCGCCTCTGTCATCTATGGCCCGTGGTGCACCACATTTGCCACGTCGCTGATTTTGGACAGTCCCATTTTGCCATGCACGGTACACTTTTACCACGGCGGCACGCGAACAGTTCGCAAACTCAGCCGTTTCGGAAATGCTTCCACCCTTGGCCCGAAAGCCAATGATCATGCCCTTTTGGAAGTCGGATAAATCGCTTCGTTTCTGCATTACGCCAACGATTGAAATGTTTTCCGAAGCCCTCACACACCCTTTATATACGCTCAACTGCACTGTGCTGCCACCTGCCTTCTGTGATTGGTTATTTAACTCTGACATGGAAAGTACGTGGTGGTCACATTAATGTGACTGGACTGTGTATTATATAACGATTGTATTGTAAAATATTTTATTCCTACGTAATAAAAACTGCCATTCATTCTTTTCGTTTTGAACTGCATTAGTCTGACGTTATGATCTAATTACTTGATTGTAACTATTAAAAAAAGGCAAAAAAATGGCGTTTAACTATTTTACGCAGTTGGGAATTTTTTACAACATTAAAAATGTAATAAAAATCATTAAAATTGTCAGGACTGAGTGTTCGGTGCATAATCTTGGATAACATCTTCGTGAACTCCTTAAATCCTGATCTGGAACAGGGAGCTGAATGCAGCTATGTTCTGTGGTATAATATTGTTATTAAGTGGTAGAAGAACTGTACTTTAAAGGGATTTAAAATCCTCTTTTATTAAACCACAATTATTTACAACCACTTCCCAACTCCGGAGGGATACAGAAAATAGAGACCGCACTTATGTCTAAACTGAACAATCAAATTTAATTTAAACTAAAGCTAAATAGAAATTAAATAGTCTTTGCTCACAGAGCTATAACGCGAGGTTGGCCTCTAAACTAAATGGTGCGTAGCAAGATTTAACTAATACTGACGCGCTTGGAATTACTTCAATGAGTAATCACGTACAGCGCTACGGCTTAGCATTTAAATACTAGCTAGTCAGGCGAACGTTGAATAAAGTAACCGTGGTCTGAGACTAAAAGCTCTCTCACACTGAAAAGTTTCTACCTTTCGTTTAAATACTACTTGGCTCCACTTCAAATTAGCATACTGCTGAAACGCGCGCTTATTCTAACGGGAAGTTGAAATGAGAAGGGATAGAAAGATTCAAATTAAAATAAAACTTTGTTAGTTTAACTAAAACCTTACAAAATATATGCTATAATAAGTACTAGATTTTTCGTCTTGCTGTAATTTGAAAATCAGTCAGGTAGTTTTATAAAAAAGTCATTTAGAAAACAAAATGCTTTTCCCCTTTAACGCGTTATTAATTTTTTTTTTGCATTTTTAAGACATTATATATATGCTCAATAACAAACTATTTTTTTTCTCTGATATGTTTGAAATGTACAGAACACAAGCATAGAATCTACAGAACCATAGAAATGAACAGAATATCTGTTCGTGATATGAAATTATTGTTGTTGCTCTAATAATTTAATGAGATTAAGGAATCATCATAGATTTTTAAACTTTTCTTTTCATAATGTCTAATTTGTTTCATTCTAAAGCTTAACGAAATTGAGTTAAAACCTAGTTGTTTGATAATTCTTTATATTATTATTGCATAGATGTATTATAGCAAACAAAAATAGCAAAAAAATTGCATGTAAACTTCGGAATAAATAAGTGCTATGAGCATGTAACTAATAATAAGGAAGCTGAACGTTTTAAATTATTATGATGAATTGTCCAACAGTATGTAATTTGAAAGCTGATGATAATTTAGAGCAGAATGGCCAACCTTTTTTGGGAAGAGTGCCGCAATCTAGAAAAAAAAACGTTATGCGTGGCATTTCTAACCTTTCCAACATGCTAAAAATTATAAAAATTGTGAAAAAAATATTAGGGTGATTATGGGATGTCTATGTAAATAGCATATGTTTTTATATAAATAGTGGACATTTAAAAAAATGAACAAATGGCCGTTTGATAAGCAATAAATGAAACAAACGGTACGATCTAGGGTTTTATCGTTAATAAACATTTTTAAATGTTCATTCTGTTAAGTTATATATAAAACAAAAAGGAATAATTCTAAACATTTAATTTTAAATAGCTATAAAACAGTCAGTAATTTATTAATGTGATTTTTTAATATGTAGTTTTTTTACCAACTCATTTATATTAGGATTAGTTCTTGAAGACGCCAACAAAATTTGGTGTTTTAGGGGATTATCAATTAATATTGAACCGTGTTTTGATTTTATTATGTTCATAATGAAAAATATTTGTTCACAAACATATGATGATCCATTCTTACAACAAGATCTGTTAGCCAAATCGTGTAAATTTGAAAAATTGCTTTTTGGTAGAAATTGCGAAAATTTAATATACTTTCGATCACTTGCAGTTGAAGTAAGTTCCTTACATTTGCTTTTCAGAGTAGTATGCAACTGTAGGTCAATAATTTAGATTTAAATTTCAGTTGGGTTACAATTAACGTCTTGGAAAGAATTTGAATTATTATATTTATTCTGATCTGTTTCATGAGATTATCTAGCAGTTGATACAGACGATATTATTATTATTATTATTATTTCAAATATTTTAATTCAATAAGTCTTCTCGTACCACTTTTCAATCTCCGCCGTGCCACACTGTGACACACGTGCCGCGGTTTGCCCATCCCAGATTTAGAGAATCTGCATTATAAATTTTGTTAACAGTTTGAATTCTTAAATCTGTTCCACAAACTGTTTCAAAAAAATTCATCAATAAACTAAAAAACGGTTGTCATGTACTATAAATATTTTGAAAGCTTAAAGGAACATGTAACTTTTTAATAGCGCAAATATTACGTTTCATAACTTTATTCTCCGAATTCTCTTTTTTTTTCAGAAAACCAAAGAGTCTTTTTCAAGCGCCAGTCATGAATTCGGTTCCTAAAATGTTTTAGTGATGATGTATAATTTACTGATTCACGCTAAAAAACCAGACATTTGCAAAAGGCGAGTATTTCACTTCAAATAATATCATGTTATTTAATGCCTGTCTTCTTAATTATAGTTTATGGGAAGACATTCCACATTTAATGTAATATTTTACAGTTAGGCAACAGATCGGGAAATGGAGTAAAAATATGCAATGACAGGTAGAATAAAAAATCTCTCTCCTCCTCGCATGCCTTAAGTAAGATTTTTAATAAATAATATTTAAAACAACATTTTACCAAAATTTATACTGAAGGCTTAAGTCAACAAAAAGGGGGACAGTCTTATATCTCCCGTTCTACATGGCGACAATCAAAATTCAGGTTTGCGTTTTTCATGTCTCCGAAATGTGATTTAGGACATATGTGTTAGATTTTCATGTAGCGTTGTTCTAACATACGTATTTCGATGCAAAATTGGATTTTTCTGAAATGACATGCCTATTTTTCCCCATATTTTGTTGCTAAGTGTCAAATTATATGGAAGCTCAAAGTTTTGTAAAATTTGACGCAACAGTTATTTTTTTAAATTAGTAGCCAATATTTTAGCTCACAATATGAATTGAATTTGGCACATATTAAAGTTATCGATATTTAACTTCTTTCAGTTTTGTTTAATGCAAACAAAATTCTACACAAGTATATGTGTATCAACATTGAAAGTGAGTCAACACTGAGTGTATCAACATTGAAAACAAGTGGTTTCGAAAGAAAGAGCAAAACTTTTCAGAAAATACGCTTCAAAGAAGTTGCTTATTCAAGACAAAAATATCTGGACTTTCAAACTGCGTACTCTTAAAATTTTTTACACTGAGCACTGCTTCAAATGTGCCAAAGAAACTGCTCTATACTGAAGAAAATAGTAATACTAACAGTAGGTGGATACGAAACACGTCGGTTTTTCCACTGAACGCCTGTACAAGTTTATATTCCTCCACAAAATGTCATGCTATGCCGTAATCAGAGAACGTAAAAATGTCTTGTAAAAAAAAAAAAAAAAAAAAAAAAAAAAAAAAAAAAAAAAAAAAAAAAAAAAAAAAAAACATTAGCTTTCATCGTACGCCTTTAAAATACCTAGTCTCCCACAGATGTTAAGTATTATGGTCAAAAACGCTTCACCATTTATTTTTTAAATTCTGATGAAATGGAAGGCGACACTTCATCTGTTCATAGAAGTGTCACAAAAAGGAAGATGCTTCAGAAGAGTTTATGCTGTGCAACGAATGTAAAAAGGAGCGTGATTGTGGATATGTTGTCAGGACTGAGTGTTCTATGCATACTTTTGGCGAACATATTCGTGAATTAAACTAAATCCTCATCTTGAACAGGGAGCTGAATGCAGCTATGTTCTGTGGTAGATTACTGTGGTTAAGTGGTAGAATAACTGCCCGTAAGAAGGATTTAAAATCCTCTTTTATTAAACCACTATTATTTACAGCCACTTCCCAACTCGGGAGGGAGAACAGAAAATAATGACCGCACTTGGGTCTAACTTGAACAATCAAATAATTTAAAATAAAATTAATAGAAATTAAGTAATCATTGCTTACAGAGCTATGAACGCGAGGTTGGCCTCTATGCTAAACGATCAATGGTGCGTAGAAAGATTTAGCTAATACTAACGCACTTAGATTACTTCAATAAGTAATAGCGTAACAGCGCTAAGGCTTAGGACTTAAATACTAGTTAATCCGGTGGACGTCGAACAGAGCCGCAGTGATCTGAGACTAAAAGCTCTCTCACCCTGAGGTTCCTCGCTAACCTTTAAATACAAACTTGGCTCCACTTCAAATTAGCATAAAGCTGAAACGCTCGCTCATTCTAACGGGAAGTTGAAATAAGAACTTACAGGAAAGAGAAAATTAACATAAAACTTTGTTAGTTTAAACTAAAACCTTAATGTCTGCAGAATACTAATGCTAGTACTAGTGCTAGTGTTAACAGTACTTGTAATAATACACTAGTACTAGTACTAATAGTACTACTATTACTATTAATATAATTATTATTTAGAATTTAAATTTTTATATTACGTTATTTGATTCTTGCGACTGGTCCCATTTGGAAATTTAGATAATATTTTCGGAAACTTAAAACGGGATAATAAAAGCAGGAAACATTGAAACCGTCTACAGCAGTGGAAAAATGAGTGTATAACGAAATTAAAATGTTGATTATAGATTTTTTGTTTTCATTTATGTATTTTTTTTCTGAATGACAGATTGAAAGACATCTTCACTGATTTACGTCATTTTCTCTTTCATTGCAGTAAGCAGTTTTCAACGGCATCGTGAAGAACGCTGAGTTACAAAGTATTGTTTAGAAAGTGTTGCGAAATTTACATTCCCCTCGCATCTGCTGTAAGTTTAAGAAGTACGTAGTTCCGCGGTAAAAGCCAAGAAATGTGTGAAGATTGTTTTGTTCTGATGTAATGGCAGAGTTGCCAACTCTCCCGATTGAGGAGTGAGACTCCCGATTTCTGACCGTTCTCCCGCCAATCCAATTTACAATATATTTCTCCCGACTTCTTTTATTCTTAAAATTTCTCGCGATTTTTATGTAGCTTGGCTTAATAGTTCGTTATTTACATCCTAAAAAGTGATTTGGGGTGTATGAAAGCACCTGGTTTATCTCTAGTCCACATAGAAAACCAAAGTAGTTTCATCAGTACGGAATTATGGGGCGTTTCTGCTTTGTGAGTGTGAACACGTGCCCGTAAACGTCATGTTCCATTTCTCCAATGAGTATCGAGTGCTACTGCGTGTCATCTGGCACATATTACGCAATTAGTACAAGGCAAGCGCGAGGTTGTTATTTCGTTCATCTTGTCGCTAACCTGTTTGAACATACGTGCTTTCGAGAAATAGTTTAAGAAATTACGATATTTCCTTTTTTGTTCGCACGGTAGAAAGCCCGATCTTCTCAGACATGTTCGCACACCAAAACACAAGGACAACATGAGCTCTATTGAAAACAATTGAAAACTTATTTTTTTTTTCTGTGGAACCAAACGACCAAAATGTTATTAATGCAGTATGTAATGTTTGCGTTTAAGAACTGGTAACTGAACTTGCAGATAAATAAATAATTAATAAAGGTATTTTGAGGTTTCATGTATTTTTGCCTTTTAGCGAAGTGAGAACTGAATTAATTGAATGAGAAATATATCTCGAATAAAATTCGAGGAAATAAATTTAAATGAAATGCAGCAAAAAATGCGTATAGTTCTGAACAAGGAAATCATGTGCTGTACACATCAGATTTTTTTGACTTAATGTACATAAATAACTTTATTCTGATTTTATACTATAAATGTAATTCAGTACAGAGTCCAAAATTTACTCCAAAGATTTCATTAGCAGAATTCCGAGATAAAAATAACGATCAATTCCGCTTATAAGGTAACTTTTACATGAATGCAAGCATGTTAGAAATAGCTACCGCACTGGGCAGTTTGAGTATGAATTAAACTAAAAGTGATGATAGCTTTAACTGTGACCTAACTGTTTACGAGATTAAAAAAGCTATTTCTTATTTATGGACTCTCTGTTGTACAATATTTTTGTATTTTCAGTCATTTTTTACAATTCTTCGGTATGATAACTTTAAGGTGATTCATGTTTGTTAGGTGATAATAAACGATTAATCGATATATCGACTAAGGAAGAGCATTATTTAAGCCTATCAATATATATAAGATATCATTTTTCTTCTCACTACGTGTCGACATAGTAAGTACGCAGAAGAAACAACTTTATATGTTTATAAAAAATAGCGTAAGTGCTTAATTATATTAATATCTAAAACGCCGTACACTTTATCCCTTTTCACATTGTTATCATCTATTACCACTTATTGTACAACCATATAAGCGTTTTTAATCGTTATATTAATGATAATTTTGAGAATAAATTTTTAAAATTAAAGATACTAAATGATAGAAATAGCTGACTCGATTTTCTTTCATAAATAGAGCAGACAATGAAAAACGCGAATCCTGCAATTTAATTGGCAGTAGGTTACTTGAAGCAACATTCAACTTATTTTATTTATTCATCATTTTGAAATGTTTTAGATAAAATTAAGTGAATTTTAGTGATATTCGGGACATAAAATGCGAAAAACGTTTAGAAAATGAATTTAAGGAATGGTTCATGGTTACAGTTTGCATGTTTTGCTGTTGTAAAACGTTTTGGCAGATATGGGGTTATCGGAAAATTGAAATCATAATAACAGTAAATTGGAGAAACAAACGTTGAGAAGGTGATGTACTTTGCAAAGTTTTTCACAATCACTCTGTACGGCTTACGCTAAATTTACCGGAAAATACGCACTTCTGTATAAATTAAAGATACTTCCAGTTACGGCAAATAAAGGTTCAAAAACAAAGCAAATGCGACTTATTCATAAAGCCTGTTTATTAAACAAAAAATAAAGAACAAAGAAAGATAGTATATGTATGATACCATTCATATAAACTACGATGTTTGCTCCTGGGAGTAATTACAAAAAATATCTCCCTTCCAAAAATTTAACATTACATGGTTGGTATGAAGGTTAATACACTGCATGTCTCCCAGACGATGACGCGTAAGCTGAGTATCAAATTATCGAGCTCATCTTGGGGAAGGTTACTCCACTCAACAAGCAATGCTCTCCGAAGTTTCGGTACACATGTAGGAGGTGCTTGATAGGTTGCAATTCCGCGGACAAGCATGTTCCACATATGCTCTACCGCAGCGATTCTCAACCGGTGGTACGCAAGAGAAAAATAGGTGGTACGCAATGAAACAAGTATTTTTAACTATTAAGTTCAATAATCTCTTGAAGAAAAAGAAGAACTGATAGAAATTTCCTGTGATCGAACTCTAACTGAAGATTTCAAAAATAATAAATACACTTGTTAACTTTTGGCTGAACCGTAAAGAATAATTTAAAGGCATTCCAAATAAATCTATCAAATTTTTATTCCATTTTTGCCCAACCTATTTGTGTGAACAAGGAATTTCTTCCATGTTATGTTTGAAAAAAAATAAATACAGAACAAAATTAAAACTGGATCCTAAATTACGGATTAAGCTAGATGAAATAAGGCCAGACATAAAGAAATTGATCTTTCTTAACCGGATAAAATTTCACATTAAATTTTAGAATTTAAGTATTATAACTTAAATTTTGATAATTAAAATCGTAACCAATTTTTTATGCGTGCATATTCAGTAAAATAGCGAATAAGTAGTACAAATGGCAAAATGTATATTTGTTTAAATATTTCTGTTGAGAAAATGAAAAATAATAAATAAAGTCATGGTTGGTACCAAAATTTTTAAGTTTTGGTTTAGATGGTACGCGTTAGTCAAAAGGTTGACAACCGCTGCTCTGTTGGATTCAGTGTTTTCAGGGTGAGGATGAGCGTTGTCATTAATAAACACAAATGCTTCGCCCATGGCACCTTAAACAAACGTACATGTTGCTCAAGAACGATGTTCCGGTAAATTTGGCCTATCATGGTTCTAATCTGAACATGCAGATCTGTTCAGCAGCCCGGTATAATTCCATCCCAAAAGAGCAATCCTCCACCGGTGTCGTGTCAACTGATATTGTCTTGTTGGTAGCGGGTATCTGGAATTCTATGTATATTCTCCAAAAGTCCGACGTTAATCAGACTGCAAGGCAAATCTGGACTAGTCGAAAATCACGCTGTGACGATGTCTACATTGAATGTTCTCTACGCCAGGATAGCCGCTGGCGACAGGGAGTTGCCGGAACACATCTCACAGGCCGGCAAGTGTATATACCAATCTGTCCCGAACGTCTGCACTCGGTTTGTCTTGAAACTGTGATACACTTGGCTTAAGACAGCTGACGAGGCAGGTCTGATGCTGCTCTCCATCTGGTTCCTTTGGCAGTTACTGGCCAAATACCGGACGTCAATCGGCGTTGTAACTCTAAGGCTACCCGTATAGTAACATTTACTTACATTTCCAGCATTTAGGAATCGTTGCCAATGGGCTATTTAAAGTTCCTCGAATACTTCCATCTGGTCTTTGCTACTACTCCTTATACACCCTTCTCTGACACTCTCGTCACTGTGACGAAATATCGGCGTAATCTGGTGGCTTCATGTAATTTGCTTATTATTCTTGATGATGTGTACAATAATTCTACAGATGAAATTTTAGTTTTAGAGTTCGATTACCGTGTGATTATGAATTATCCTTAATTTATGGACATGAGTGTATTATGCAAACGAAAACACCTCTTTCATCGAGAATGATATCAGCTACGCGCAGTAGCATTTTTTTTTTTTTTTTTTTAAATGTTTAGAATGGGTTGTTTTTTTTTTTTTTTTTTGTATAAAAGATTATTTTTTTGTTTAAAAGGAATGGCGCAGTTTAAAAAAAAAGCATTTTGTATTTATTTTTCATTTTTTTATTTTACTAAACAAAGCATAAGTAAATGTTATATACTTTAATCGCAGCGTTATATTTCAATAAAATCGATGTATTAAATTCCGATATAACTAATTTTTTTGTCAAATAATAAAATTTAAGGGAAAAATGTTTCGAATGTTAGAAATAATTTGAGAAACTGTTGTACATAAATCCCTGGCTAATAATTACACCTGTCATTTAATTATACATAAAACATGGATCCTCTTTTCTCATAAATATAAAATAGTAAATAATGGATTCTCAGCTGCCTAAATAATGCTCTGCACATTTCTCGTGATCCAGAATTCATTTTCTTTCTTTTAGATGAATGGATGGCAAAAGTCTACCTATGCCTGCAGATAACAAAATAATGAGGTGTAAAATTATAGTTTTCAAAATTATTAAGTATAATTTTTGGCTTGGTTCCTTTTACTTAAATCTCTACTGTAATCTTTACTGGGCTCGATCAATTGCAGTTCAACTACAGCATATAGTTATACAGCTACAGCACTGCAGATTTCCTCTGTATGTCATAAAGCAAAGTAACCCATTAAAATGATATATTTATACGTAAGTCGACGCCACATTTACCGTTACATAACACCCTGATAAAAGGATCTTGAAATATTTTGGGAATGTGAGCTCACTGAGATATTTAGCATTTATCTACTGCATAATAAAAACGTAGCATATGTATAGGAAAGGATAACATAACAAAGAAATTCTACTGTCAAGAACAAACGTGGCTGCTATACATTTACTTGTTAAAAATATCCTATCGCTTTCTGTGCAAGCGAAAAAAAATAACAAAATCCTTTAATTATTAAATCACTTGCATCCTGGGCTCTTAAATCTGTGCTTCAGTTAGAGAATTTACTTGATATAATAAAAACAATTCACACATTTGTGTAATTGTCATATGTTATTTATTCTTACATGTTTGTTCTGATTTTGACTAAAATTAGATTTTTAACCTAGACTGTCACTTTGATTAGTCTCTCCAGACCAGCGGTTACTATGATCTCTTGCAGAAAAAATTTCTATGTCGATTTTTTATTTCTTTGTACGAAGTAAAGGAAGTATTGTTATCACAAAAAATTCCGGGTACCATATTTCAACAAAAATATCCATTTTGACCGCTGTCGAAAGCAATTTAACGATGTTTTTGAGTGATATCTGTACATAAGGACAGAATAACGGAATCGTTTTCCCCAAAAGAATTATAAAACTCATTCAAAATGGATTCTGAATAGATTTTTTTTCAGCGTCTGCATGTAAGTACGTAGCCTCAGAACTTTGAAATTTTGCATATAGGACTGCTATAACATGCGTCTCACTTTTGATTGCAATCGGCTGCACCAAATGTATATAAATATGCATAGATATATCCATGCTGTTACTGGGCTCAGTAAGCTCAGGTTCTTTTATTTTATATGTTGGTAAATTGCGTATTTTTTTCCTTTAAAAATCATTGAAATGTGTTGTTCTTATCTTCCGTTTAAGGTTTTTATGCCTTTAGTAAATCTTCATGCAATATTTGTAGAATTATCAACAATTTAAGAGGTGTTTAAATGCGGCTAAGCCTAATTATTTTTATCATATCAGCCATATTTGTTTACAGTTAAAATCTAACAGATTAGTGAATTTGTTGCCAATCTAGAGAAACTAAGCTTCGCAACAACAGAGAAACGCCTTCTTTTATTATTGCGAATTTAATCATGCTTAATCCATTCTGGAATTTATTCGAGGAAATAAGTGTTTAAGATTTACTTTATAATTTTTAATATAGATATTTTGAGATTTTACGTATTTTTGCCTTGGCGCCAAGTGAGAACTGAATTAATTGAATGAGAAATACTGAATAGTCTGCGAAAAATTGTTACGTTTTTGCTTATTTGTTTAATTTCTGTTATACATCATTTTAGATTTACTATAGTATTTGAATACAACATATGGCAATGATCAGACAATTCTTCAAATGACATAATTTTTGTGCTTTCTGAGTTATGAAATGAATCAGATTTAACGCTGTTAAGTGAACCTAGCGCCAGAGTGTCGCTATGATAAAGAACTATAGTGAATTTTAAAGAATGCATTTATTCTATTGTGGTTTATGCGCTATCGACGAAGTAGATTTAATTCAATCCAATAATTTTAAATTAAATGGAAGAAAAAATGAGTATAATTTAATATTCTGTACAAGGAAGTCATGTGGTGTACGTATCAGATTTTTTAGTGTTTACGGGACGCCATGTACAATCATTGAAATAAAAAGAGGCAAAAAAATATCTAGATTTTTAAAATTACTTGAAATTGTGATATAATGGTAATAGTGGATTTATTTTAGATCATGAATTATTTCCTACTAAACTAATTTTGTTTATTTGAATGTGTCAAAGCAAGCGAAGGCTGTCTGCCTAAGGAAAGCGTGCTTTTTGGAGAACTTTCTAAGTAAAATTGGCTCGTTTCTACGTTACACATGGGGAATGGCCCCAAAACTCCCATGCATCCATTCCTTTCGTTTTGTCTCTGACTACTCAGTGACGTCAATTCTCGGCCACTGATGGGCCCGTATTTGATTGGAATCAGGTAATGAGATCAAACTATAAACAAATTGCGTTCGCTAGAACGTGCATACACTTGAGGTGTATTTCAAAAATTGCTTCATAATTAAAGTACAAAAAATCACAAATTTTAGAGAAAAGGAAATAAAAATCTTGAAGGATTTTTTAGAATTTAGACGTACACTTTTCTGCACGGATTTAGACGCAGTTTTAAGAATTACTTACATGAATACATTTCTCAAGTTTAATAATAGATTATAAAAATGAAGAAAATTAAGCCTTTTGTAACTCAAGCATAGTTTTAAGGAAAGAGGATAATGCTTTTAAAATTAACTGAAGAGGCAGGTAATTGACGCTAGGAAGAAAACACTTAAAAGCAATCTCTGAGTGCAATAAAATTTCCATTATGTAAGTTCATTGTTGTAGGGTCTCGTGTATAAGGAAAACTTTCATTACTTAGGTCTCTTAAAAGATATGTGCGTATTTTCGAGGACCATTTTTTTTCCTAAAGACATTTTAAAGAGTTCATTTTTTAGGAAATATATCATGAATATTTAACAAAATTATTAAGCTGATTTGTTGAAAAAAAGCATGTAGTAATTACGTTTGTACCACAGGTTTTAATTATTTTTCATATTTCAAAATGCTTTCATTCCTATTTATAGTTTCAAGATAATAAATGAAGCAAAGAAAACTTTCTTATGTTTAGAGAACTGTCCTGCGTAAATAAGGCAGTGTATTTTATAAAAAACCTATGCAGAAAAATAATAATAAAATTTGCAAGAAATTTATATGTTAATATTTGTTCAAATGTATTGTACATTTAAAAATCAATAATAGCACTGAAAACCTTTATTACCAAACTGCTTATAAATTTCAACGCTTTAATGAAAATTAGAATTTTAATATTTTCAAAAGCATCGAAAACTCGTATTATCAGATTCCTTATAAATTTCAACGCTTTATGAAAATTAAAACTTTGATATTTACAAAATAATTAAATTTCTGACACTGATTGCCTGCTTAATATTTGTGCGCAGAATAATAAAAATTTAATTTTCATGCGGATAATTTAACTTGCCATTGAAACTTTTAATCCCCAACTATCAAGTAACTGTTTCCCATTAGATAATGTAAAATTATTGTGCTGTACCTAATAGCGGTTCATTTCCATTTTCATGTCTCAAAATGTGAGTAAAATCGGCTTTATATTACATTGTCATTTATTTAAATAAAAAAGTTTTTAAAACAGATTTCGCATTACGTCATAGCGGCTTTTTTTTAACGTTTTGCGTGTTACCTTTATTTATTAATTATCATGTTCTTCGCACTTAAATCATAAACTTCAATTCAGCAGCAATATAGTAAAAGAATTTCAAAAGAACGAATCTTTAGCATTTCCGATACACAATCTTGGGGGCTGGAGAGTTTTTATTTATTTATTTATTTATTTTTAGTACAGTGTTGCCATTGCTGGCTTTGAAATCGTAGAGTTTGTTAATGAAAATTCGTTAAGGTGTTACAAAATATGAAATAGATAAGTAAAAAATTCAAATTCTAAATTTGGGCTTCCAAATGCCCATATTCGAGTGGAGGACTAGGTACCGTTGTTTTTTCACAAGGCGAGTAGTATACAAACTTTCATGCAGATCCTTCATTATTTAATTTCTTTAATGCTGGGATCTAATATTTTGTGGCAACAAACCGAACTAATTTGAAAAGTGAAACGCCTTTATAGTGAACCAACGCAAAATGCCAAAACGAAAATCTAGCCTTTCCGACTAGATTGTCGCTTTCGGACTGCTAAATTATTCTCACTGTAATAAATAGTACATTGGAAATTATCTATCATTGCATGCACGCCTGTCGATAATTAATAACTTAGGAGGCACTTAAATTCTTTATTTAGAATATTTCAGCTCTTGGTGAATATTTTGTTTTCAAAATAACAAACGTAAGTTTAGTAGATATAATAAAATGTCAAAGAGTATCGATATTTACGAAAAAAAAATTCAGTTTACTGAAAAACATATTTACCCTAAGCCGTTAAGTCCTTGTCTGTGATTTAGATTTAACTCATTAAAAAACTATTCCTAATTATAGGAAACTTTCATTTTAATGTCCTTTTACATTTTGAGTTTTCAAAATATGTGGCTTCCCATTGAAGCGTTAAAGCTTCATTGCTGCCTTACATTCTTTTGAATCGGTCACAAATACTGCTTGAAAGGTAAACAGTATTTTATTCTTTCAGAAATTTAGGTTGTATAACATAAAGGAGCAAAATTTTAATTAGAATATTATCCATTATGATGTTCGCTTTAAAATATTTATCCTCGGTGAGCAAATTAAATACGAATACAGATTAAAATCTATTGTATTTTATCTGCGTAGACCGGAAAATTAATTTTGTGCAAAATTTATGTATTCCGCTGCGTCTGAACCTTTCAACTTCATGCAAAAGCTGATTAATGCCTGAAAGTAAAGGCTTATTTTCCAACTTTCATTGTTAAAACGATATCCAATAACTATGGGCTTAATTATATTGATTAGTCTTCCATGACTTTGTAATTATACAGAATTTTCATTTAGGAAACGCGCTAATAATGAGTTAACAAATAAATACCGGAACTAAAGCAATTAGCAACAAGAAACAATGTGCTAGAAACTAATTAGCAAAGATTTAGAAGACTCGGCTTTTGTAGATTCGATTATAATAACCTGTGTTTTTCGCTGTCATTTTATTACCCGCTTTCGGCTTCACTTGTGTGTTCGAGATTATTAGATTCAGCAACCCAGCATTAGGAATGGATCAAGGTTACCAGAAATGTAAATGCTTAGCGATTTGGCGAATTTTAAATAGCAACAAATATTCATCTTATTAAATTTTCGAAGCATATTAAATTGCTTGAACATCTAGTTAAATATCCAACATTCAACCCACTAACGTCCGCAATACCTTTCCCTTGAAGAAAATGAAGAAAGATAAATTTTTGACTTTATTTGGTCTAAACGGATTCGTTATAGATTGAGTGCGCTAGCCTGATATGAATAAAATTTATTCTTATCACAAGAAATAAAACAAAATGCTGAACGTTTTCCTCGCAGATATTCGTAAAATATCGCAATATCACAGTAGTTATAATTTTAATTACTAAAACGTTAAATAGAACACAATTCAAAGCGCAGAGAAAGCCAATCCGATCTCAAAATGACAGAAGCGAAGTAAACAACAACAGTTCACTTTAAACAGCTGAACCGAGATGTTTCTGCAAAGCTTTTTAATCATGCACGAGAACATTCTGGTAATTTTTATTTTCTAGAGGGTTCTGGAAAGCAAAAGAGTAGAATTACAGTTACAGCCAACACACTGTAATATTTATCTTAATTTTATAAGAGTTATTTTAAGTTTAAGAATCTTTCCAATCTCTTCTAGCTTCAGCTTAAAATTTCCTACCAGAATGTATTTTCAGAAACGCGGTTAATGCAAATGATTAAGAGTAGAATTTAAGTCGATGTTTCACCGACTTCGTCACAGAGCCCGAGTTCCTGACTAGCGCGCATTTGCCTTTGGCTACGTCTCTCTCTAAGCTATTGCTACGCTCGGACGTACTTTAGGCCCTTGATTAGCTTCGCCAATTTAATTGAGATTTAGGGGACAACTACATAAAATCTTGATAGCTTCAGCTATATCCTTTAGTTAAGCCTTAGTTAAGTTTTAATTCTTATTAATTTAAGTTCAAGCCCAAGTGGAGGCTTGCTGTACGCTCCAAGATCGTAGCTAACTGTTTCATTTATAGTTTAAGAAATAAAGGATAGTTAACCCTTATTAAGTTTTACGTCTCTGTTTACACACTCAAGCGATTATTCGCTTTTCAATGTAAGGGGTTTCGAATATGGAAGTGAGAAATAAAAGGGTGAAACCCCACAACAAAATTGCAATATTTTAATTTAAATATAAATTGCGAGATATCTAGTTATTAAATGCGCGTGCTCCTGTATTTTTACGTTTTCACTTAGCTTTCTACACTCTTGGACAAAAAAATTAGCGCACCAAGAAAAAATTGCGGAATCGTAACGACACTTGCAATGAAGGTACATGTCGGGGAGATATGCAAATGATTCGAAATGCAGCGTGTTTGCGCAATACATACAGCCGGTAGAGGGCGTTGAATGTCGTACTCTGTGGATTATAAAACAGGTAGCCAAAGCTTGTTTGAGTGTACTGAATCATTTACAAAAGAAGAGCTGAGGTAGACATGCCATTACGCCGTGTTCGAAGACAATATGAGTAGTTATCGCAGTTTGAGAGGGGGAGAATCGTCGGGATGATGGAAGCTGGGTGGCCAGCTACACGAGTAGCTCGTCAACTAGGCCGCTCTGATTGTGTTGTGAGGAGGTGTTGGGACCAGTGGGCCCGAGAGATGTCATGTACACCAAGACCTGGCTCAGGACGCCTTCTACAGACTAGTTGTCGAAAAGACCGCCACATCGTAAGAAATGCACGCGTACAGCCAACTGCTTCATCGACCGCCATCCAGGCACAGGTAGTACCTTCACTAGTGGCCCCTGTGTCTCCTTCAACCATACGAAGGCGCCTGCCTGAAGGACAGTT
Organism: Stegodyphus mimosarum; assembly: GCA_000611955.2. Taxonomy (NCBI): domain Eukaryota; kingdom Metazoa; phylum Arthropoda; class Arachnida; order Araneae; family Eresidae; genus Stegodyphus; species Stegodyphus mimosarum. The sequence goes on along the minus strand of KK121120.1, from coordinate 33,962 downwards.
GGTAACGCAGCGCCCATTACTTGTGCTGTTCTTGATGCCCATTCATCGACGCCTTCGTTTGGAGTGGTGTCGAGCACGAGGAAACTTTACTGCAGCGGAATGGAACCAGGTCGTCTTTAGCGACGAATCCAGATTCAATCTCGGCAGTGATGACAATCGTGTTCGTGTGTGGAGAGCCCGTGGTGAACGCCTCAATCCTGCCTTTGCTGTAGAACAACACATCGCTCCCACAGCTGGTGTGATGGTATGGGGTGCCATTGCTTACAATACACGGTCACCCCTAGTATTGTTCCGTGGCACCATGACAGCCCAGCGATATGTTCATGAAATCTTGCAACCACATGTGTTGCCACTCATGCAACGGCTTCCAGGAGTCATTTTTAACAAGACAATACTCGGCCTCATACAGCAAGGGTGTCACAAGACTGTCTCCGCACTGTTACTACCCTTCTTTGGCCTGCTCGATCCCCAGATTTGTCTCCAATCGAGCATATCCGGGATCATTTGGGACGACGAGTTGGGCATCTCAAGAGTTTGAACGAACTAGAGGGAAGGTTACAGCAAATATGGAGCGAAATGTCTCAAGACATCATACAGAACTTGTATGACTCAATGCCCGATCGTACCGAATCGTGCATTCGTGCTAGAGGGGGTCGAACGGAGTATTAACTCCTCCGTTCTTTTGCCTTTTCCTCTGAAATAAATTATCCTTTTTCTTTGATTTTCTTATCATTTATTTATATCAAAGTAGTCATTACGTATGTAAGATTTCGTTTCATTTTGACGACTCCTTCTTGGTGCGCTAATTTTTTTGTCCATGAGTGTATTAAAACTCGTCACAGGCTGCCTTCCCTGTGGAAATAAAATAATTTTAATTACAATTCTACCAAAAATAGCTAATTACATAGAAAATCCTTAACAATATTTATTTTTATGGAAGATACAAAATTGCAAAATCGCAATGTCAGTCAAAACCGCTTATTTTAGTGATACATGGAAATCTTTAAAAATTTTTCTATACAAAGCCACATAACACATATTACAAACCGTTATTACTTGGCTTAACACACTATTTGCACCTTTTACATTCGTTTGTTGAACTTATAAGGTATTTCTCCCGCCTTCTTCGTGTTGCCTTCGTGGTGTAGTGGTCAGCACGTTTGACGCGTAACCGTGAGGACCGTGGCTCGATTCCCGGCGAAGGCGTTGCTCATTTTTTCTCATCTTCTGTTTCGAAATAACCTAATGTGTCTACGCTGGGGCCCGAACTAAAAAAAAGGTGGTGGATGATGATTCTCCACCACCGAGATTTGGCGATTGGATCCCCAAAACGCCAGTCGCCCTTTAAAAGGGGGAGTATATAAGGTATTTCTCTCGCCTTGTACTTGAACTTCAGTGGATGAATAAAAGGTATTTTATTAAAGATTGAAAATGTGAACAATATATAGGGAGAGTGTGTGCTAATAGTAGGAATTTAATTAAAGAAAGAAAACTATACAGAAGACCCCAAAAAAGTGCTTTTACTGATATTGCGAAATCGCGACGTCAGTCGTTAATGATTTTTAATATTAATAATACATAGTATAATATTACATATCTGCAGGTTAAAAAATGAATAAAACATAAAAGCAACTTTTAACTTTCAACAGGAAGATCTGGAATTAAAATTTTTCTGTACTTGAAGGATATTAAATTTAACTGTAATGTAAGCAATGATTAGCAGTTATAATAATAAAAGCGCAAGTTTCCTGTGTTAAATTATCCTTTATTAATCACTGATCTATTCAGACTCACAACCTGACTTTGTATTCGTTTGTTGAAATAAGTAAGTAAGGAAATAAGTAAATATCAGTAAATTCTAGCTTTAATGGCAACGAGTTATTTCAGTTTAAACCTGAATTTTAATTATACGGCTTGCTGCACTTCTGCAAACCGATTTTTGAACTAAAATAATTTATTGTCTATTTTTGAAATTTTAACGTAATATTTAAATACCCTGTAATAAGTATTCAAAATGGTAAGTCCTTCCTTAGCCAAATGGATAAATCCGTCGAACATTGGTAGTTCGACCTGACTTGCAATCCCAGCAACAGTTTGGCATGACAATCCCTGGCAGTTTCATGGATTTCGCCATGTGATACATAAGTGCAGACCCATTTTCTTTAGAGAGGATTCCTTCCAGCCGTTCTTCCGCTTGGGAAATATCCCCGGCATACTTTATCTTAACCCTTAGAAAACCGAAGCCTTCGCTAACCTGTATGCTTAAAATAGCGAAATGCCCGAAATGCCTCTCGAGATTCACAGCAATTTCCTCCCTTCCCCATCCAAACGCACAAAGATGTGTGAAGATTTCAAATGGCATCCTTTCTACTTCTAACAGATAAAGATAAGAAACCACAAGTAAATCCTTTTAGGACAAGCTGTCTGCAATGAACTGATATAACACATTTGGGGAAACTATAATTGCTACTGCTTACCTTGGGGGGGGGTGTGGAACAACATCGCGATCTCAGCCGTTTCGGATTGTTGTGGTTGTTTGAATGAAAGAGCGTCACGGGCAATTTGGTCTTGAAAAGGTTAATCCATTAAACATGTAAGGATCTTAAGTTTGACTAACGTTTATTTTATTTTCAGACTATACTGTTATCTCTTATTTTCCACATTCGGCCAGAATTAACGCGCGAAAATATGTTTACGCGAATTGTACTTGCTAACGTTTAAGTATTTAAGTTGTGGCTTTTTGCCAAGAGCGTAGTACAAGGAGAGAGAGTGAGTTATCTTGCCACGAGTCTTCACGCGAGCTTGCCATCAGTTACTGTCCGCCTTTAAGGCCAGAGATTTTTAATCCTCTTGAAAGCTAAAGACGTATTGCAGTTTTCCGCAGTTTGCGTACTACAGACGTAGTAATTCAAAAGGCCAGTCTTAGTGTTAGTCATATGTGTAAAATATTAAAAGTTAACTTGTCAGGACTGAGTGTTCGATGCATACTCTTGGCAAACATGTTCGTGAAAGTAACTAAGTCCTAAGTCCTGATCTTGAACAGGGAGCTGAATGCAGCTACGTTCTGTGGTAGAATACTGTGAATAAGTGGGAGAAGAAAGGAGAGATTTAAAATCATCTTTTATTAAACCACAATTATGTACAGCCACTTCCCAACTCGGGAGGGATACAGAAAATAAAGACCGCACTTGGGTCTAAACTGAACAATCAAATTAATTTAAACTAAAATAGAAATTAAGTAGTCGTTGCTCACTGAGCTATGAACGCGAGGTTGGCCTCTAAAGTAAATGGTGCGTAGCAAGATTTAACTAATACTGACGCAGTTGGAATTACTTCAGTAAGTAATCACGTAACAGCGCTACGGCTTAGAATTTAAATACTAGCTAGTCAGGCGAACGTCGAATAGAGTAACCGTGGTCTGAGACTAAAAGCTCTCTCACACTGAAAAGTTTCTACCTTTCGTTTAAATACTACTTGGCTCCACTTCAAATTAGCATACTGCTGAAACTCGCGCTTATTCTAACTGGAAGTTGAAATGAGAACAGATAGAAAAGGGAAAATTAAAATAAAACTTTGTTAGTTTAACTAAAACCTTACAAACTCTTATTTAAATTTTAGTTAGTTAGTAATCTTATATTTTGCGTTCAGCCCACAAGTGGTTGATCTTTGTATGCCGGAGTGCGGGAGTGACTGTGAAACGTGAAAAAAGTGATGGGTAATTTCAACCCTTCTCATCTTGTCGTTTTTGCTACTCCATAGGACGTAGCTTGCAGTCAACTCACTGCCTAGCCACAACACGTCATATTCTCCAAACAGATAAAAAGAAATACGAGTCCTGATAAACAAATCGGAATGACAGTTATAAAACGAGCTTCATAGAGTTTTACATTTTCCAACTTTCAACTTTGCATTTCTATCGAAAATTTGCTAATATACATTATAATTACAATAGGAAAATGTGAGTCTATAATATGATTCATTAACCCTATATCACACCAAAGTTTGAATTTTCAGAACAGTAGTTAGTGTGGCATTAGAAGTGCATGTAAAATATCAGAAAAATACTAGCAAAAAAAAAGGCATTAACAAATTGATTCAACGGAATTTAATATTGCATCAAAGAAAATGGGATTTAATATACTGTGAAACTTTCATTTCAATTAGCAACTTATTTTACAGTCATTTTGAAGAACGGTACGAAACTGTCAGAGATATTGCTGCTTTAAAATATTAAAAAAGAAAGTAGCGATTATTGATTGCTTAAATTGAAAAAGGGTTTTCTTAAATTAGAATTATAATTTACGTTGTTTTCTTTATAAAAAAGCACCTTTTATAAGTTTTCAAAATCAGTAATTCGGTAAAAATAGAAGAATGAAAGCAAATTGAATGTTCAGAACAAAAATACCTTCTGCATCAAATGTGACAGAGGATCTTGCGAAAGGTAAAACGGATAATTTATAAGGTATTTTCTCCCTTCTTCCAGCACGCCTTTGTGGTGTAACGGTTAGCACACTCTGCCCTTATTCAAGAGGTTCAGGTTCGAGTCCCGGGAAGGGCATTGCTAATTTTTCATGTCTCCTGCATCAAAATAAATTAATGATTCTAAATGACGCCCGAATTAAAGAAGGCGGTGGGTGATTAATCTTCACTACCAGGATTTGGCGACTGGGTCCTCTGGCGTCCAGTCGCCCTTTAAAAGCGAGAGTACATAAGGTATTTTCCCTCCTTCCAGCAGGCCTTCGGGTGTAGCGGTTACCACACTCGGCGCGTATTCGGAGGTCCAGGTTTGAGTCCCAGTGAGGGCATTGGTAATTTTTCATGTCTCCTGCATCAAAATAACCTAATAACTCTTTAACGTTATATATAACTAACATTGTATTTATAGAGCCTGTAGAGTCATTAAGATATTTTGAAGCAGGAGGCGTAAAAAATGAGCAGTGTCCTCGCCGGGATTCAAACCACTAACCTCTCGAATACTCGCCGAGTGTGCTTCCGTTAGACAATGAAGGCATGCAGAAAGGAGGGAGGAAATACCTTACAAGCCTTTATTATTAAATATTGAGCTGTTTTATTTACACCATACCTATTAAGTACCTTGTAATATATGAATTATATACTTTAAAAACATTTTTGATTGCCACAATTTGTGGCGACATTAAATAGGTAATAATGATTGTACAATTCTCCTAATCCAACAGAGTCGTAAATTGCTGAATTAAGGAAACTTGCATTTTCAAAAACTGGACCATTTATTCAGAATAAATGAAAGAAAGAACTGCGAAGAGAATCATGTCCTGTCTCTCTTTCACTAACCTCGTATCTTGATAAGATACGTGACGTTCATTCAAAGAGCAAAGAATTAAATTTTCTGTGGAACTTTATTTCTTTTACTCTCATGTCTAATACGTAAAATGTTTTAATAAAAATGTCTATACTATTATAAATGTATAAGTTATTGGCAAAGTATAAAATCCATTATTCTATAGAATGTCGAAAACTGCTCGACATTATATGAAACGATTAAGCGTTTCGCACATTGCCTAGGCATTTTATAAAATGCCAAATGACAAACCGGCAAAGTATGAAATACATCTGCGATTCTTTTCGAATAACCGAAACTACTTACCAGAAGTTAATAAATGATGTAAAAAAAGTCAAAATGACTACCGTCTTTTTCCGAAAATAACACTGTCTTACTTTCTTTTTTGGTCCAAAACACGCGCTATGGCTTATTTTCGGGGAAGGGCAAAAATAAAAGCATATTTCTACATTTTTATTTAATATTTATTTTACACAGAATACAGAAATTTAAATTTATTCAATTACAGTCATGTCATCTTCTTCTGGAACATCGTCATAAATAAAATTCTGAATTATATTCTAATTTTCTTCCAAATCCATTTCCTGTTGAATCATTGGTCAGAATCTCTCATGTCTTGCGATGTAGCTATCATTAAATGAATACTTCTTGTCTAAGTAGCCTGTTCGTAGTGCATTGGAAACATCACTATCAGTTATTTTGTCCCATGAATTTTTTATCCAATTCACAACTTCTTGTAAGCCTGGTTTTACAAAATTACCTCGATGATTTCTCACCATTCTGTTTTCAATATATTCATTGATTTCCATCCGCAAATGATCCTTGAATGGCTTGTTTGTTGCAATGTCAAGTGTCTGGAGGTAACCAGTCATTCCTGCCGGAATCATTATTTGATCAATCTTGCTCTCAGCAAGAAAGTTTTTCATGTCTTTAGCGCGGTGAGTACTGGCTGAATCCCAAACTAGTAAACCTCTATTCTGACCCCTCAACAGTGGTGGCAGCATAAAATCAACCCAATTTCTTATAACTGCTTGGGTGCGCCAGGCCTTTTTCACTTTCAATGGCATAAATTCCTGAAGCACGTTGAATCTGGTCTTTTTTACCTTTAGTGATTAAAAATGGCGATACTTTCTTGCCATCTAGACGAATTGCCAAAATACAGGTGACACGTGCACTATCGTAACCGGCAGAAGGAACGTAAATTGACGAAGAAGCCTTGTGGTGAACTGTCGTTTGAGCTCCTTGGCCTAGGAATACCGCATTCTCATCCATAGCAATCATGTTGGAGAGTTGGTATTTCGAAAAATCGATGCCATCAACAAAAAGCTTAAACGCAAGTGCACGCTTAACAACTTCATTATCTTCCAGCTTAAACAAGGTTGTTGATCTCCTTAGAGACACTTCATATCGTTTAAGGAAGTTGTCCAACCAGTGTGACGATGCTTTAAATTCTTCTGTGGATATATCAAATTCAGTTGCTGATTCAAGGGCAAATTTTTGAATATCAGCCCTACGTACAACCAAATCCATTGCTCTCCTGCCTGCAATCCATTCCCAGATGCAATCTTTCAACTCAGAAAATAATGGCTGCCGACCTGATCCAACTCTGCGTTTTTTCTCATTTCCTTGGTCCACCAGTTGACATAGGTAATCGTAGCCTGCAAGCCATACGGAGATCCAGCATCTTCTTTTTACAGAATGCTTAAAGATTTACACCCCTGGAGTCTTCCACGATTCCCTTTTTGTACTCGACGGATTGTCTCTTTTGTTTTGTACTCATTTTAACTGGAGTTAAAAATTATTCACTTTGATTTTAGATAAAATTACGTATGAGGAAATAATCAGACTTACAAGACTGAGATGAATGAACGTTGTATACCTGCACTGTCGCTCAATGTAGACTGCTGCCTTATGTTGTATTTTTAAGATAAATTCTAAGAATTAATTTGAAACGAACTGTAGAGGTAAACAATTAATTTCTCGGAATATTTTGTTTCAAACATTTCTCTGAAATACGAGTATTAGGAAAGCTAAACATATTATTACTTGATAAATCCACAGCATTTTTAACGAATTCTTTTCATCACATTATTTTAACTAGGGCTTATTTTCGGGAGGATGTCTTATTTTCAGAAAAAGACTGTACTAAGATGGAACCACGGGACTATTGGGTGCTGAATCGCTATGATGTGATGTTTGTGGAAAATAAAAGTAAACTCGTTTATCTCGTGAAGGCATCAGTTATTGCACGTGCTTCACGAAATTCATTTGGCTGTTAGACACGGAGGACGTAATAGAATGTTGAAGGAACTTCAAACCAAATACGAAAATGTTACACGGAAAGAAATTGAACTGTACTGCCAACTTTGTGAGCCATGCCAGGGAAAATAAAAAGGTATTGAAAAGGGCATTATTGTTAAAGCTATGACTTTTCTGAATTTAATTCCCATTGTCGGGTAAATCTTATTGATTACCACTCAGATAAAGAATATAAATTTATTATGGTGTACCAAGATCGTCTCACTAATTTTATTTTTAAGTATTTAGAATAAAATGTTTTTAATGGCAGTCTTCCATCATTTTTTTCAAAAAGCATTTTTGTTTTTGAGGAATAAACATCAATTATGTAATTACCTCATGATGACTATTTTCCATACTTTGCCTAAAGAGCATTTGTCATTCTATGGAATGCTTAGGTATTTTACACATTGCCTAGTTAAAGCATGTAATAATTATCATTTTTCATACTTTGCCTAAAATGCCCAGTTAAAACACGTAATAATTATCATGTTTCATACTATGCCTAAAACGCCAGGCATTCAATAAAATGTCTAGGTGTTTTATACACTGTCTAGGTAAAACATGTAATAATTATCATGGCTCATATTGTGCCTAAAGCGCCAGGCATTCTGTAAAATGCCTAGGTAAAGCATGTAATTATTATGTTTCATACTTTGCCTAAAAAAACTTCTATAAAATGCCTAGCTGTTTTATAAATTGCCTAGTTAAAGCATGTAATAATTATCATGTTTCATACTTTGCCTAAAACTACAGGCATTCTATAAAATGCCTAGGTATTTTTTACATTGCCTAGGTAAAGCATGTAATAATTATCTTGTTCCATACTTTGCCTAAAACATCAGGCATTTTATAAAACGCAAGGTATTCTATAGAATGCCGGTGTTTCATATATTGCCGGTAACATAAATAACAACAAGTTAATCAAATGCAGAAGATTTATTGGTTTAATATCATTACTCTAAATTATAAACGAAAGGAAAGGAAATGTGTGAAACATATCGCTTTAGTAATGTCAAAATCGAAAAATTTCCTAAAAAAATTCCATAAATTAAGAATTAAGCAAAAAAGACGGAGTAATCACCCAATGAAAAATGCCAAATCCATAAATTTATTTCTTAGATTTATTGTACCATAGATTTTTATTTTATTCCTATGAAAAAAAGACTTCTGAAACATTTCCATTGCTTTTAAACTCTCACAAATCCTGAATCCTCTTGTCAAAAAGATGTTAGCTGTTGTAATTCTCCACCTACATGCTTTCCTAATTTCTTTCTTCTCCGCTTGCACCCTTAATGATAGCTCTTGGACTCGACTGGTCATTGCAATCTTTTGTTTCATGGTGCGTGGCTTTAACTTTCTGATCTCTTCCGCAGTTGTAATTCTTTTCACATTGCTTCTTATTGCTTCCTTAAACCTTTTATTCTTTTAGGCGTATTAGCGGCTTTGGGAGCAGCATATGTGTAACTCCGCTTTCTGCGAATCGATGTCTCCTTCTGGAGAGGAATAATGGATGATGTATACTTTCCATTATTATGATGATTGATCTGCTTTAAAAACTTTGATGTAGAACACATTCGATCTGCGGGCTCTTTATGTGGCTGATTACCGAATGTTTTCTTACAGCATTTATGATAACTCCATTTTGCTGGAAGTTGGATATAGGAAATAAATTTTGGCCTTTGATTGTAACTAATTTTACCTATGCGCATTGCAGGTTTGTTTGTATTATTTATGGTTAATTACGCCAAACCATGCTTAAAAGTATATTATAATTTAAAGTTTTTGTAACAGTAAATGTCGGTGTAGAGATAGAATGACAGGCGGTTTAAAGCTAGGCAAATTAACCTCAATTTGTTGTCGTGTTTTATGTTTTTGTTTGTTTCTATATTTTAAAGTAGTTTATCTTCAATAAGAAGCAATTTATTGTAGAAGAGGTATTGTTGCTGTATGTATGAATCGTGTTAATCTCTTTTAAGAGCACCGTTCTGTCGACTACGTGTGTGTGTAATACGTAAGGCATTTGGGTTAAGCGAATTTGATAAAGCAAGATTGTGATGGTTACTTGTTGGATGTTCTAAAGCTGCTATAGTTAGTACCTGCCAAATGGTCGTAAGGTATATTTTAATTTTATAATAGTTAGTCTAAGTTTATGACACTTTCCTATCTCTTCTAGCTTCAGCTTACAATTCCTTACCTGAATTCCTTTTTAGAATTGCGTTAAATGCATATGAGAAATAGAGTAGTGAGTAGTATTTAAGTAGAGTAGAGTAGTCAAAGCTCCACTGACTTCGAGAGAGATAGTTAAGATTCCTGAATAGCGCGCGTTTGCCTTTTGGCTATGTCTTTCAAATGGTTGCTAAGCTCGGCTGTTTTACGTGCCTTTTGATAGCTTCGCTGAGTAATTTAATGTTACGGGCCAACTAGTTTAGAACTGTGTTAGCTTCGGTTAAATCTCTTTACTTAGTCATTAGTTAGTTCTTATTTCTGACATTTTGTGTTTCAGCCGAAGCGGAGGGTTTGCAGTACGCCCTGAGAAAGGGGCCGACTGTTAAATTCTTATTTTGGGCAAACAAAGAGTAAGTTACCCTTCTTAAGTTTACGTTTCGGTTCTTGGACTTAAGCGATTATTTGCTTAGCTCTTGACTAGGTTCCTCAACACTTAGTTAATGGAATACAAGTGAGGAACACAAGTGAGGCAAAGAAAGATAGAAAGACCTCGAGGTGGTGGATGTGCATGACGGATCAAGAAACCCTGGCTTCAGAGACTGTCTGGCTTGACAAACACAAACAGGCGGCTGTTATGGCCTGAACTGACATCCGTACTGTGCAGTTTATTATCTCGCCACCTAGTTCATGGAACTGTGTTGGATACGGGATTCTTCTGCAGAATCTCTCTAATTTGGCTGGTAACCTAGCATCATCGGCGTTTGAGATTACAGCTGAGTCATCAACATCGTAATGAAATCATGCAACAATGGAAAATAATTTCCCGGTGGCAAGAATCGCGATCTCTTTTCATCATATTAAGGGGGCTCGTATACCTTAAAACCCTTAAGATCTTCAAATATGTTACTGCTGCAAGAATTGGGATAACTTATTTATTTTAAAAACAATTACTTCCACCTTTTTATAGCTCACTACATAATACAGCCGCTTTGGTAACTAGCAACCAGAACGTTTGTGTTGCCACAAATATTTTTATAATTTAATCTGCTTTGTGAAAAACATTTTATGCGTTCACGTCATGTTTCCACCTTGCGCGCACAGTTTAAAATATTCTGTTTAGTAACTTAATTCCATATTTAATATATAGCTTTTATAACATTCGAAAACTACTGTGAGCCGAAAATCCTAGGAATTTCATGTTAATTTTTTATTTTGTTTGGAGTTGAGTTTATAAAATGTATTTTAATAACAAAAAAATCTGTAATGTTTTCATGCATAAAATTTTTTAATATTAAAATATTCATCCGATTTTGGGTTTCGTTAGAAGATAGTGCCCACATAAAGAATTCAATCAAATTTCAAGTACCGTAAGTCATTTTTAAAATATCATGCTAGCAAGGTGGAAGTATAACGTCAACGCATAAAAACTTTTGTCAAAAAGCAGATGAAATTATACGAGTACTTGTGGCAGCACGAACTTTCTGGTTACTATTTCCCAAAGTTGCTATATTATGTAATCAGCTGTAAAACGTTGGAAGTAATTGCTTATAAAATAAATGAGTTATCACAATTCTTGTAACAGTAATATATTCGAAGATCTTAATGGTTTTAAGGTGTACGATCCCCCTTAATATCCGTGCCAGATAACACCGTTATCCGGGTCACCACTTCACCGTCACATGCACCATATCATGTAAAGACGACAGTAAATGAAGTACTATGCTTTGGAAGACATTTTCTTTGGTGTCCTTGCAACTGGCGTTTCTTGTAAAACATACCATTTTTGTAGAACATACCTATGTAAATTTTACTGCTGATCATTTAAAGCTTTTAATCCTTTTGTCTTCCCAGCCCGAAAGGGAATCTTCAAACAGGTAAACGTTGCAATTAAAAATGTCGCATACGTGCTACAAATAATTACTAATGACGCCTAATCTATGTCTTGGTGTCCTAACATACTGGCTATTAATACTAGTGAAATTATCTAGGATACAGGGAGAGCGGTCGTAATGGTTTGGTAGATGAGTGTATTTTATTTGAATTATTTCTGAAATATTGCTCTCATCTTTCATAGAAATTATATACTGTTTATATTGTATACATTGTATACTGTATTATATTGTACAGTATACAATATTATTATATATTGTATACTGCATATATTGTAAATCGTTTTTTGAAATATGATGAATTTTACGAAACAAATTTCTTCAGAATGACTTACTGTAACGAAGAAGGATTAAATAACAGTCCTTAGCATATTTAAAGGGCAGGATATTTCATAGTTCATGAATAAATGCAATGTAGGTGATGCATATCCCAGTCAAAGGAGTTATTCGTTATTGAGAATGTTTTATATAGGAAGTAAAATACAGAAGAGTCTGGGATTAAAGTAAAATAAGGTAATTTGCAAGAAAAATAATATTTTATGTCTTCAAAATAACATACACTCTTTTGCAAAAAAAATCAAAGCATCATGAAGGAAGTGGTTGTTTTTGATGAAATTGAATATTAAAATCATTAAAAAATCAAGGTCATAGTGCCTGTTCACGGCTCACAATCACCCATCGAGTGTTCAAATTAGTAGTCGGTCGAACCGCTCCTGACGGCAATGCATGGTTGAATTCGTCGAGGCGAGGAGTGGTAGAGGTTCCTAATGTCCTCCTGCGAAACATTCTGCCAGGCATTCATCACTTGTCGTTCCAGATCTGCGATGCTTTGTGGTACTCGAATCTGGCGGCTCATCATGTCCCAGACATGCTCAATTGGTGAAAGGTGGTCTGGTGAGCTTGCTGGCCAAGGAAGAGTATCAACCGCACGGAGACAGTCCAGAGATATGGGAGCGGTATGTGGCCTGGCATTGTCTTGTTGGAAAATGGCCCCAGGATGACGTGCCATGAAGGGTAATGCAACCGGCCGCAGGATTGTATAACCTATCGTTGAGCTGTTAATGATGTACGGAGGATGATTAAAGATGACCTGCTGTCATAAGAAACACTATCACACCAAAGGTTATGGTTGTATGCCTTTGTCAAACAAAGGCTTATTGTGACCGCTGGCCCTGTTCTCTCCAGACACGAATACGGTGGTCATCTGCTTCAAGAGTGAAGCGGGATTCATCACTGAACATATACGTTGCCAATCTGATGGCAGCCATGATGATCGGCTGCGACTCCACTCCAGATAACTCCGCCGATGTTGTGGTTTCAAAGGCAAACGTCTTAAAGGCCTCTATGAGCGTAACCCCGCTTCAGACAAGAGCCGGGAGATGCTGAACGTTACGACGGGAGGTATAGATGTCGCTGTAATGCTTTGAATAGTCAACAATGATGCCGTTCGGGCGGTTCGCGCCTGGCGAACAGTCATCCTATCTCGCCTCGCATTTGTATCCTTGGCCTTCCAGAGCTACCATTTTGTCGGCAATTTTTTTGTAGCTACCATTGTTGCCAACGTCTTTGCACAGCAGTGTCTGTACGCTGCAGGTGGCAGTCTATTGCTCGGTATGACTACCCAGCTTCACGTAACCCTACAATGCGATCACTTTCGAAGCCATTTGGTTGTATGTAAGGTCTTCGATATCGTCGTAATGGCATCATTAGTTGCTTGTTTATAGAATTACAATGGCAGCAACAAAAAAAGATAAATTTTCCGCCTGTTGCTGGTTCCACTTTGTATTTTGCGCACTAGAAATACGAGCTATGATCGCAATTCCTGTTCGTTTGCCATGAAACTTTAAACATTTGCATCTTCGATCAAGATGTTTTTGCATACCAAATTTCGTCACGATCGCAAAAGTCCTTCTTGGTGCTTCGATTTTTTTGTAAAAGAAAGAAATTATAAGAAAGAACTACCTTCATTTATGTTTTAAATTCGAATGTCATGAAACGAGAGTTTGAGTATACTGGCATTTTCGTTTGATACAGTACTCAGAATGAATTAAATAAAGCCAAATAAAATAAATTCAGGCTTAATTCGCTTTTCTATTACAACTTTACTCTATTACGCTTTTCTATTACAACAAGCTAAACGAATTTAAAGTATTTGCAGAAAATAGAGATTTTTGCAATTAAGTTGAAATTTTTTGAATTAATGCAATGCGATAATTGGTCATAGCATGTCACTCCGAATAGCATAGCAATCTTTTTCCAACAGGAAGATGACGAATGCTGTAAAAGTTGACTAAACATTTCGAAACCTTTTAGCAAATAATTCTTCAAGCCATTACTATTTCAAAACTGCTGACGGAGAAATATTTAACAAAATTTTATTCATTATATATATTTTAAATATCAATATTATTTTAATATCGTGTTAGTCAATAACAATTATAGTATTGCAGTCTTTCGTAATGCAATGTAATTTGGCAATACCCTTCGGTGTTTATCACATGGTCATCAAAATGCTGGCAAGGTTTTTCAAATGGTATAAAATGAAATTTTAAATATTGTATAAAAAAGAGCTGTAAGCGAAATATCTGTCTTAATGTATTAAATACTTCGTCAGAGTGAGTACATTCGAAATGGCGACGAAGGTGGTATAGTTCTAAGGAACCGTAAAAACTGAAATCTAAGAAATCGTATTTTTTCTCTGACATTTGTTTCTTTATTTAGGATATTTAAACATGCCAGTGGTTTCGATGTATTTGCTTAACAATATTGATACCTTAATCATATTTTGTCGCTGTCTCTTTATTTAAATTATAACATTTTTTTCAATATATTTAGCATAAGCAGTACTTTGATTTCATATACCAAATATAATGTTTAATGACTTCTGTCCTATCGATGTATTTTCTGCTATATCTTATTAAATTAAGAATTAAATCTTGTAAAAAGTTTATGTTACACAGTAATTTCCTAATTAGGTTATAAGATATTTTCTCCCTCCTTTTCGCATGCCTTCGGGGTGTAATTGGAAGCATGTTCGATTCAGAGGTATAGATTTCGAGTCACTGGAAGGGTGTTGCATATTTTTCATGTTTCCTGCTTCAAAAAAAACTGAGTGACTCTGCTAAGTGAATAACATGATTGATCGGAAGTTTCTATTTATTTATTCATGCAAAACTTTTATAAATGTTTTCTCATATTTTACCCTTTTATTCATAAAATAATATGCCAAAATTCAACAACAGGTAATTTTGTACTGAGGAGAATAAACATTTTTTTTTCATTAGGAAAAACTCAGAAACTATGCATTTTAGATGAGGTACTGTGAAACCATGTCATGTAGTATTATGCTTAAACATACTACAATCAAATGTTTTAATTTTAAAGCATATGGAAAGTATATGAGCGCGTGGAAAAAATCATATGGAAAGTATAAAGTATTAAAAAGCATATGAAAAGTATAGAGTACATGGAAATGTAGCGCAAATCTGAAATTTTCAAACGGGCTGATAGTTGTACGGAGAATATTATATATAATTTATTCTTTCAATAAACGCGCCTTTAAGAGCATTTTATCATAAAAAGGGTAATTTGTAATGATTATACGACAACTTATGTGGACTACATGAAGTAAACATATTCTGCCACTTCTAGCAGACGATATTTCGTGTTAAGACGGACAGCATGCAATATCATTACGTGAAGATAGTAATTAAGTCGTATCTTTAATAGGACTTCGGGATGAAAAACTGCAGTCATAACTAAACAATACATTAATCATAAGCTCATGTATGATTCAGAAACACTGGGTATTGCAATTAAGAGAACATTCATTCCATGAAATTTAGGAATGGTAATATGGGACGCTTTGTAAGAATGTTAAAAACATATGAAGTTCAAACCATTAAAACAGTACTTTAATTTTTTATGCAATTATTAGATGCTGAAAATATCGTCCTTGGAATATCAATATATAAATATACATTGGTACGCATTCATATTCTAATGTAATGTTGTTCAAATTACAATTTGACGAGCCTCGTTCGAAGAATGTTGAATAATTTCCCTGAAAAATAGCTACGTATTTGGGAAAGATGATTTGTTTATATTATTTTACGAATATTTGAATTACCTTTATTTTTTTTTGGTCAATTGGGATGAGAATGAACAAGCATGTTTTAACTGAATACGTTAAAGCACATTGAGACAATCTGCCTTAAGCAAAATAATAATGATGAAAATACAATAAAAACTGTAATAAAGGATATATTTCTTAGCATGATAATCTCTTAGAGAGTTATCATGTTATTAAATGACAACAGTGTCGTGAACTAAATGGTGGTGATAAAATTTATCTTATATGATATAGTACAATGGAGGTAACTTGTTATAACATCTCGGAAAATACGAAACTGATAATTTCTACATACTTCAATTAAAGAGTACCTACCTGTTTTATTATTAAATGTAGATGGATTATTTTAATGAAAAATTACATTAATATCCCCCTTAAATATTCAATAAAGGACGCAGCATTTCAACTTCGAGCTCATGATAAACAGGCTCTAAATGTTGAAGAAACTGATGCAGTAATTTTTGCATGTGTTATTAATGTTAACTAAATTAGTAAAATATTATTAACGAATAAATTACACGTAATTTTTAGACTATATATTAACTATTAAAAAGCAATAAAGTATATACTATATTACATTGATATATAGTATTGTTCTAACATAAGGTATTTGGAAACAAAACCGGATTTTTCCTGAAATGCCATGCCTACCTTTCTCCATATTTTAACTCTACGGCTCAAATTAGGCCCAAATAATAAATTTTGTAACATTTGGTTAGACACGTATCCAGAAATTTAAAAATTTGTCTTGGGGTATTTTTTTAGTTTGCGCCAAGAATAATTCGCTTTTAAAAATACTAAATTTATAGTAACCTGTTTTGCTTTCCTCTTTCACAATGTGCACTAGCGGAAAAAAGGTACGTCTTTCATTGTTTCAAATAATTTTAACAGAGCGCGTAAAACATGTGTTATTACCGCTTATAACAAATATGGCAAATTTCAGAACGCGCCAATATATAAATTCACGCATATCTTCGGCAATTTTGAATTAAAAACTCTAATTATTTGTTGGTATGTGTAAAAAAATACATCTGCTTTAAGTGATGGTAAAAGTTCATAGGTTCCATTTCAAAAATGCTTTCGAAAAATATATAAGAATTACTAAAAAGTAAAAATTTCAAAGATAAATCAGAAAATACCTGCGAATTTTATTTGGATCGAGTCTAAATTTGGAACTGTGAAAAAAGGAGTCAAGGAAGTTTAAAAAAAGATATATTAATTAATATATATGGAATTCAATATTATCAAATATATATGAAATTCAATTCAACACCAAGGAGTTCAATTTTGAGAGCTAATTTTTTAAAAACTACTTGTGCGATTTTTACAAAACTTGGTGCTTTGGATTGTAGAATGGAACAATGCTTTGTAGTTATGTAACATGTGTTATAAGTCGCAATTTCGAGACATGAAAAACGCAAATTTCGTTATTCGGCCCAGTTGAAAGGGGGATATAGAACTGTCATATTTATATATGTATGTGTATATATATACGTTACCGTTAAAGTATGAAATCCGTTATTTTATAGAATACCTAGTTACTCCATGAAATAACTGATCGTGTCCGTTAAAGTGTAAAACTCTCTTGTATTTCATGGTTTAACTAGTTATTTCGTAGAATAACGATCTGCAGCCCGTTAAAGTGTGAAAATAATCTATATTATATGTCTCGCTTTTTAGTATAAGGTACATTTAAGTTTCGTTTAACAATATGGAATGTTCGTGTAAAACCCAGTGTGTCAACAAGAAATGTTTTTGTCTTAGAAATAATGTTCTTTGTTATTCCGAGTGTCATTTTAGTAATCCCTGTTGTAACAAATTATTTTATGGTACGTTTCCATAAATACCATTTATAGGCCGCATAAATTAGATAAATTGCTTCTTTTTCATTTGAATTGTCTATCATTAGTTTATTTATTGAATACCTAGTTATTTCAATTTAGATAAATTTTTATTTTACACTTTAACTGTCTCTCATTAATTCATTTATAGAATACCTAGTTATTTCATAGAGTAACTAGTTAAAGTGTCAAATTGTTAACATATTACACACTTTAACGGACACGATCAGTTATTTCATTGAATAACTAGGTATTCTATGAAATAACTGCATTATATACTTTAACGGTAATATATATATATACATACATATATAAATGTGACAGTTCTATATCCCCCTTTCAACTGGGCCGAATAACGAGATTTGCGTTTTTGGTGCCCATTAACCCCCAAATGTATATATATATATATGTGTAATAATAAAACTCCATAGTCAAAAGTACACACACATTTCGTCTTTTATTTTTGTTTATTCTCCAGTCACAATTCTAAATGCATGTTCTTTTTATTTCAATGGCGACGATCTCTTATTCGAAAGTACGTGGAATTAAATCCGTAGTCAAATTAATTTTCCCGCTTTTTCTTCATGTACAGTTATTGAATGTTCTGGAAATATTCAAAGCGAACTGCATTGGCTGACGAGGCTGACGTCACTTCTTGGAAGCTCCGTCTTTCCAGTGATTATAAAAGGACTCTTAAAGGAATATCGGGGGTTCCTACAAGAGTTATTTACTCTTAAATTAATAAAACTTTGAGTTAATACAGCAGTATGTATCAACGAACCAAAACGCGACCTCAGGTTACGTGATTTGATTTTGAGTTACTCTCCGTATCTCATGTTCATTTCAGTCACTCAATTCCTTACTGCAAATAGCACTCACCCAGCACCTGCTCAAAAATTTTTCGAATGTTTCTACATCTACAAAAGTATATCAATTTATAATTTCATGACTGCCTTCCTGTATGACTTTGCCACACAGACCATTGTTTCGCTTAAGGGCGCGGTGCTAAGCACCTCTGATTTATCTAAACAAAAGTGAGCGGCCTCCGCCCTTTCTTGATATATAGGCTAAAACTCATTAATAGTTGACACCTTGAACCGAAAGTACTATCTTGATCTTGATATCGGGAGTTCTTTTCATTAATGTAACGATGGAGTAAACTTCAATACAAAAAGTTATTAGTTGTTTTTTATTTCTACGAGGATATGAATTTTGTAACAGCTGTTTTTCACGAAAAATAATAAATGAATCCTGTTTCTTTAAACTTATAGACTGTTACTTTGAGCTACGACTACATCACATCATCATGCCACATCATATATATATACATTTGGGTGTTAATGCGCACCATTCGTGTACCTAGCTATAATTAATTAGCGACTTCAGTTCACTTTAAATCCTCTGGTATTTTAAAAATTTAATCATAAATTTAAACTGTAAGGAGAAGATTAACCTAAATAAATATAGCTGATTTTTATTTAATTTTAAATGTAAATAATAATAGTTATACAATAATATTATGAGCAATATATCCACCAACTGCACGATAAGATGAATAAGTTGTTCTAAAAATACGAAATGAAATAATTCTGAAAATGCTCATGCAATAGATAACATAAAAAAACTGCAGGTTTTCTTTCTACAATCTAAAACAATGTTTCTTTAATATTCGTCCCACCACAGTTTATTCCGAGTCTTAATGAAACGAATTTACCCGCAATATTTACATCAAAGTCCCACTTCATGTTTCTTTGTATAAAGTCTCATTAAAACCTCCAATGACTTCTCCATTCGTCGTTAGAAAATTAATGTTTCTTTCTTAATTAGGAAACCTTAGAAGTGTCTCCACACAAAAGAAGATTTTCATTTCTTTTTCTTTTCACTGAAATTGAAATGGATTTTTTTAGAGTTTATCCGCTGTAGCATTTTTTTTTCTGTCTTACGTTTATTTAAATTTTCAACCATCATTTAGCGGCTCATTTTAAGTTGGTCAATAAGAGAAACTGGCAAATAATAATAATGGTAATAAAAGTACCAGCGTTCATCTTTTGCTTTTTAAAATTTATTTATTAAAATCTCTTTGCAGTCATAAAATTTATATTATTTTATTGATTGATATGTAATTAAACTTATTTAATGATTTCCCTTATACTAACAAAAGACAAAAATGCTGCCAATTTATGTGATATATAAGAATCAGCTTTTATTACGCTATTTGTTTGCATATCTTGTTTTTTACTTCCTTGTATGAAGCAAAAAGGAAGTATTATAATAGCGAAAAATTTCGGGTATCATATTTAAAAAACATATCTATTTTGACCGTTATCGAATGAAATTTAACGATGTTTTTGAGTGACATCCGTACGTAAGGACAGAATAAAAGACTGTTTTTCTCCCAAAAAATTATAAAAACTGATTTAAAATGGATTTTGAAAAGATTTTTTTTCGTGGCGTCTGTGCGTACGTACGTATGTATATATTTTGCGTAACTCAAAAACGAGTGCCTCAGAATGTTGAAATTTTGTATATAGGACTGCTATAACATGTAGATGCGCACTTCCTGTTTTAGTTGCAATCGACAGTACCAAAGGTATGTAAACAACAAATATATGTAAACAGATATTTACTCTGTTACTCGGCTCAGGGATCTCAGTTTTTTGTTCTTATATGTCAGTAAATTTAGCATTTTTTTACTTTAAAAATGATTAAATTATGCTGTTCTTATCTTCCGGTTAAGGGTTTTATGTCTTTAGTAAATCTGCACGCAATATTTGTAGAATTATCAACAATTTAAAAGTTGTTTAAGCGCGGCTAAGCCTAATCATTTTTCTCAATGGGGCCGTAGTTGTTTACATTTGAAACTTAGGAGAATAGAAGATTTGTTACCAATCTAGAGAAACTAAGCCTCGCAACATCAGAGATAACGCCTTCTTTTATTACCGCGAACTAAATCATGCTTAATCCCTTCTGGAATTTATTCCGAGGAAATAAGTGTTTAAGATTTATTTCCTAATTTTTAATATAGATATTTTGAGTTTTTATGTATTTTGCCCTGTTGCGAAGTGAGAGCTGAATTAATTGAATGAGAATTACTAAATCATCTGTAAAAAACTGTTTCTTTTTGTTTGTTTGTTTGTTTGTTTAATTTCTTTTATACATCGTTTTATATTTATTATAGTATTTGAATAGAACATATGGCAACGATTAGATAATTCTTCATATTATATACATAAATTTTGTGCATTGTGGATTATAAAATGTATAAGATGTAACGCAGTTAAGTGAACCTAGCGCCAGAGTGTCGCTATGGTAAACAAACATAGTGAATTTTAAAGAGTGCATTTTTTCTATTGTGGTTTATGCATTATCGACGAAATACATTTAATTCAATCCAATATGTTTAAATGAAATGCAAAATAGGCATAAAAATGCGTATAATAATCCAAACGACCAGTGTTAGCGCCTTTACCGCTCCATCTGTGCTAGGCCTTCTTTTTTACAAGGAAAGAAGGGGAGTTATTGTTTTATAGTCTAAGAAATAAACGCATAAATCGTTTTCTGATGCCCAATTGGCTGAGTTTTCTATTCATTGAACACTGTTTTTGTGCTTAGTTAAGTAAGTTTTACCTAGTATTCTTAAAACACTTTAAGAGAGTTTTCTCTTTCTTTACCGCGTGCTTTCGCTATGTTATTGAAAGAACTATATTCGTCTAGAAATCGGTAAGTCCATAGGAGGACACTGCTGAATTTTTTTTCTTTCCTTTTTTTTTTTTTTTTGCTAGGTCTGATAACTACCTAATTGTCCTACAAGTGACGTGACAAGTGACGGGGGACGCGGGTACTGTGCCTCTACCATACTGGTTAATCAGTACAGCACCATGTCCACCATTAAGTAGAACAGCCCATATGCCAAGAGGGAGTGGTCACACTTGACGCCTCGCTGAATTAATATGCATTGATTATATATATAAATACGTCGTTCAAGATACATATTACATGATTTCCTACGATGACCTTGATAACAAATTATAATTACAAGCACAAATTATAGTGTTACTAATTTGGTAGACAGTTGCACGGAGTTTCGGCGATTTACGTTGGCCCAAAAGTAGGCGCGGTTTTTACAATCGTCAGCCATCTTGAAAAATGCTGTTTTTTTTCGTGTTTTACGCATAGTAAAGTATTCGAAACTTTAAAAAAATAAATATCGTTAAAAACAATGGATTAATTTTTTGTTGAAAACGTCGTTTTTTAGGATGGCAGGCAAATGCAAATAAATACATTTGTAAGGTTTTAGTTTAAACTAACAAAGTTTTAGTTTAATTTCCCTTTCCTATGTGTTCTTATTTCAACTTCCCGTTAAAATGAGCGCGCGTTTCAGCTTTATACTAATTTGCAATGAAGCCAAGTTTGGTATTTAAAAGGGTTAGCGAGGAACTTCTCGGAGTGAGAGAGCTTTTAGTCTCAGATCACTGCTGATCTGTTCGACGTTCGCCTGACTAGCTAGTATTTAATTTCTTCTGTTACTCTAATACTTATTGAAGTCATCTAAGTGCGTTAGTATTAGCTAAATCTTGCTACGCACCACTGATCGTTTAGCATAGAGGCCAACCTCGCGTTTATAGCTCTGTGAGCATCGACTACTTAATTTCTATTTTTAGTTTAATTTATTTGATTGTTCAAGTTAGACCCAAGTGCTGTCATTACTTTCTGTTATCCTTCCCGAGTTGGGAAATGGCTGTACATAATAGTGGTTTAATAAAAGAGGATTTTAAATCCTTCTTACGTGCAGTTATTCTACCACTTAACCACAGAATTCTACCACAGAACATAGCTGCATTCAGCTCCCTGTTCAAGATCAGGACTTCAACTACCTCACGAATATGTTCACCAAGAGTATGCATAGAACACTCAGTCCTGACACATTTACTATGAGTATAAAATAAATACTAAAGTAAGGTTAAATTATTACTGTCATATAGCATCGAAATAGAATAAAAACACCAGAAAACATTGCGCCAAACTTTAATTGGATTAAAATATTACTTAAATTGAATATTGAATTAGAAACATCATGGCAATGTTTAAAGCAATTAAAATAATACTTAAATTCAAATACTTTAAAATAAGTTGAACATTCTGAAATATATTAACTGTATGTAATCATGCATGTAGTTTCTTTTATACTGTCATCAGCATCTAAAAAATGCCATGCCTCCCCGGGAACCCTTATTTCACTATTCTGGGTAATAAAAGCGCCGCACATAATTGATCGTTGACGCTTAAAGTAATTTTGTTATTCCTTTTGTATTAAATTATAAAATACGCTGTTTACCGTTGTATTAAAAGTAGTCACTTAAAAACCATATATTTCTTGAGAATATTTTTTATTTTTTAGTATCTAGTCGATTTGTAGTAAATTCTTAGCTATTTCAGTTATGCTATTTTAAAAAATATTTATACACTAATTTCTTTAATTTTTACTTTGTTGTACGGACTATTCTCATTGTAATTGCGAAAGTAATTACAATTACAATTACAATAATTGCGGAAACTTTCGGGTATCATATTTCAACGAAAATATCGATTTTGATGGTCCGCGGATACATGTGGACAATCTGTTGTCCGCTAGAGCTGCACGCACTGATAGAATAAACGACTCTGTTTTAGAATACGGATTGTAAAATGGATTCAAAAGAGGTACTTCGCATGACGTCTGTACGTATGAACGTAGGAATTTACCGTAGAAAGTTGAAAATTTGTATATGGACTGCCATAACAACTAGTTGTGCACTTCCCTTTCATGTTGCAATACGCCGCACCAAACGTATATATGTGTACACATACGTGTATACTACATATATCCAGCTTCAAGAAGGAAGCGGCCGACCAACAACGACAACAGAACTGTAGGATATAGCAATCGTCCGATCGATACTTACAACCCCTAATGGATCCTTATCAGCGATCCGAAATGTAACCGGAATACGAGTGACAGTAATAACAATTACAAGACTTGTACAACGAGGCTAAAGCCACAAACGTCATTGCGCTGATTACTTCTCACCGCTGCGCACCGTCAGTAATGTTGTAGAGACATTAGGTGTTTTTTGAAAGCAGGAGAGATAATAAACGAGCAATGCCCTCGCCGGGAACCGAATCACAGACCTCTCCATACGCGCCAAGCGTGCTGACCACCCCATCGCGAAGAAGGCGGGAGAAATACCCTATATGTTCCCCTCCTTTTAAAGGGCGACTAAGCATTAGGGGATCCAATCGCCAAATCTCGGTGGTAGAGAATCATCATCCACCACCTTTTTCAGTTCGGATGCCACTTGTACAGACATTATGGTTATTTAGCAGCATAAGAGATGAAACATGTGCAATACCCTTGCCGTGACGCAAACCACGGACCTCTAGAATACGCGTCGAGCGTGCTGACCACTACTCCACGAAGACATGCGATGAAGACGGGAGAAATACCTTATAATGTTTGCAGGGGTGCCGCTCGCTTACGAGTTGCTAGCCCATGAACTAGAATAAAGTTTTTAGTTATGAGTCGCTCTTTGAACTGAATGCAAAGTCATGCCTGGAGCGGTGAACCTGGCCGGAAGTGTCCAAGTCAGCGGTGGGATGCACACCTGACTATCGTCCGTCAAGCAGCCCGACTGGTAGGAATTATATTACTGCGTGCCATTTCATTTGCTTGATTCCTTTGACCCCTCTGTCGTAGTGATACTCTTAGAGCATGTCCGTACGTCAACCAGATTCTACACCGATAGTATTGACCTTCCCTTTAGGACTTCTGATCTTATATGTGAACAGGATACTAACAACTTGCACATGGCACGTCTTTCTGCTGCTTGTCTTTACGCTTCTCGTCTTTACGCTTCTCCGACAATGGCTAGGGCGACTGTCAGGTATTTCCGCAACAAAGCACGTTTGTGCTCTGATGAGCAGACCAAAAGGTATAGATCAACCAAAAATACCTTTACATACCTCTTACAAAAAGTATAGATCTCACCAGCTTAATGTATCAGTTGGATTATATGGCAAGCAAATTTGCAAGAAATCAATGACCAGCTGGATAATAGTTTGCAATCAGTCCCAAAGGTGGTCCAAATCATTGTTGATTTTTTTTTCTGTATTTTCGCAATGAAATATTCAATTCCCATGATACCGTTAGAGTTTCACTTTTAATACATGCACACTGCGAGGGAAAAAAAAGGCAGTTTTATATCTTCCGTTCCACTGGGCCGATTGACAAAATTCAACTTGCAATTTACATGTCTCGAAATCGTGATTTGGCATATGTATTAGATTTATATATAGCATTGTTATAATATAGGTATTTTGACACAAAATCGGACTTTTCTGAAATATATGCCAATTGTTTTCCATATTTCGATTCTACGGCTCACATTATGCCAAACTGCCGAGTTTTGTAAAAATTGCAAAAGTAGTTTTTAAAAAATTAGCTCTCAAAATTTTAGCTCTTCCATGTTAACATCTCTTTTTTTATTAAATTTACTTGATTTCTCCTTCCGCAATTCGAAATTTAGGCTTAATCCGAATATAATTCACACAATTTTTATGATTTATTTTTTTAATTTGTATTTTTAAATATTTTTATACAGTTTTCGAAGAAATGTTTGCATTATAACCTGTAAAGATTTTAACATCATCTTAAAGTTGATGTATTTCTGGGCACACCTGCAAAAAATTAGAGTTCTATATTCAAAGTGTTTATAGATGTACATTAATTTACGCACTGGCGCGTTTTGAAATTTGGCACATTCGTTACAAGTGATAACAACGCCAAATGTGAGTTACGTACTTTGTTAAAATTACTTGAAATTAATGAATGTGACCTTTTTTCCGCTCGTGTACAGTGGAAAAAAGATAAAAAAACAGGTTGCTGCATATTAAGGAGTTCGCTAAGTGAATTTTTTTTGGCGCAAACTCAAAAAAAAATGCCCGAAGATAAAATTTTAAATTTCTCCTTAAATTCTGCACCAAATTTTACAAAATTTATTATTTAGGCAAAATTTGAGTCGTAGAATCGGAATATGGAAAAAAAGGATATGTCAATTCCAGAAAAAGTCCGCTTTTAAGTCAAAATACTTCCATTACAAAAATGTTATATATAAATCTAATATATATAATAAGTCTCGCTTTCGAGACGTGAAAAACTCAATTTGAATTAGTGCCAGTAGAACGAGAGATATAGTACTGCTCCCTTTTTTTTAGTCCAAAGGGGCTTTGTCCCTAAAGGACTATTTTTTCGTTTTGGCATTTTGCGTTGATTCGCTATATATACGACGGATTCACTTTTCAAATTGTTGCCACCAAACATTATCTCCCTGTATTATATTTAAAGAAATTAAAAAATGAAGAATCTGCAAAACTTTATGCATGTTTCTCGCGTTGTGATAAAACAACGCTACCTGGAGTCATCCATTTTTGAATAACGTATGTTTCCTACCGAATACGGGCATCTGGAATCCCAAATTTCGAATTTGATTTATTTTGTATTTCACATTTTGTAAAGTTTTAACGAGTTTTTGTTTAACAAAATCGACGATTCAAAGCAAGCAATGGCAACACTCTACGAAAAAAAAAACTTTTTATCTTCACCGCGCGGAACTGTGTATCGGAAATTCTGAAGATACTCTCATTTTAAAATTATTTTGCGATATTGCTGTTGAACTGAATTTAATGGTTTAAGTGCAAAGTACGTGATATTTAATAAATAAAGGTAACACACAAAATGTTAAAAAAAAGCCCCTTTGAACGTAATCTAAAATCTGAATCCTTTCAGATTTTTTTTTCGCAGTGTACATTATATCTAACGATTTTCGCCTGCTTTGGGTATCGCTCCCACGTAACGTGTTTATATATATATACATACATACAAATATACGCGCAGGTGTGTGTGTGTACATGTATATAAAATAATTCCATTTCTTGAGGTAATCAAACTATTTTCTGGCCTTCTGCACCCCGAAGACAATTTTCCAAATTTTCCAGTGCGAACGTAGGACTGCTAGTTAATTTATTACCAGTTGAGATGTTCTATGATCCTTCCTTCATGTAAGATCCTGAATAAAAATGAAATTATCTCTTACTTCTAAGGTACTTTTCTAAAGAGCCTGAAACATAAAACTTTATTCTGATGCGTACGTAGATTAAGAATGCACTAAACCAAAAGGGAAAATTCTGATTACTTTCTTCTCTTTCCTGACATTAAATAACTTGCAGAACATACCTAAAAAGTCATAAATATCGGATAAAAATTCACATCTCGTAATGTATCTGGGAAATCTTCCGCATCGGTAATTACTTAATATGAGATAGCCTTCGCGCTATTGAAACTGTCTGATGCAAATTTCGAATTTTGATGATGTTTTACTTTCGAAAAATCCCTCAAGTGTTATTTTCCTTTAACGCCGACCCTGTTTCATATCTCTCCTTGCTTTATTTTGTTCTTTATACTTTCACCATTCCGAAATCTGTTGCACGATCCGAAGTTGCCAATTTTTCATTACTGTAATGGAAGTATTTTTACCGACAAGCCATTTTTTTTTTAAAAAAAAGGATCTTCGTTATTTATTTTTCGGTTCTTATCTCTGAAATCTCCTGAATTCGCTGAAGTCTCTCGTGCCACAGTCGTTAACTCACTAACACCACCACTTGGGAGGCGTTAAAAATTTGCTAGAGCTGAGCTTTTTATCTTTGAGTTATTTAGTTGCACCTAGACGGTGGCAGCTGAGAGAAGGAAGGTAAAAGCAACACTTAAGTAGAGGATGCTCAATAACAGAGGTGCTGCATTAGGAAATGATGCAGATTTAATGTTCGCTTCTTTAGCAAAGTGGGCTGATAATAAGAAGGATTACGATCTACTTTTCATAATCTCTTTGGGGCTTCCTAAATTAAAAAAAAATGTGACTTAATATGTAGAGGCCCTTTTTTATAGGCTATTTTACAAAACTGCCGTATAGGTGGTACAGACATTAGGGCTATCGATTCACTGGCTGTATGCAAACTGTGTATTTAGCTTAAAATATTCTTTTTATGAATATTTTAAGCTTAATACAATCGTGTTAGGTTAAATAATTCAGACATTACATATACTGATTTTGTATATTGCATAGGAAATGTTGCTCAGAAATGTTGTTTTAAATCGTATATTTATTATATCAGTCAGTTGGCTGTAATTGTTTAGGATGTTATAATATTTTAGCACAACCTAATTTTACCTTGGAGTGTGTATAATACTAGCGAGCAAGCCCACCTGGCTTTGCTACAGCCAAAGCAAAATTTATAAGTTCTACTTACACATGAAAAGAAAACAGTGCATTAAAAACATTTCAATATGAACGAAATCAGTTTATTCTTTCTTTTTTGGTGCCAAACCAGGAACTAAAACATTTGACACTTCAGGTTAATACATATACGTCTGATATCATGATTTAATCTAAAATAACAAATTTCCTCAATATCAATAAAAGAATTAAAGTAACAATAAATATCCGGCCAGTTATTCCTAACATGAAAAAAAGGTTGCCAACATATTAACGAAATATTTTCGACATACATTGACGTCACATGAAACCGCGTGCTTTCTTCAATGTCAGAATATAACCTTGTATAATAATAATATGTTTAATATTTGACAATGCTATTTTTACTTCACATTTTGCAAAACTTACAAGTTTTTGATTAACAAACTCTACGATTTGAAAGCGAGCAGTGGTGACAATTTTCGAAATACAATCTTGGCTCGCGAAACTGCTGCCATTCAGGAAAATGAGTGCGAAAATTAACGTTTTCAACGTTTTTATATAATATATTGGGTGATTAAATTCGTACGAAGATGAGAATGTTCGAAATGGCTTCCCACAGATTTTTGGAATCGGGAATAATATTTTGGCAATGCATTTTTTAGTCCTAAGGGATTTAGTCCCGAAGGACTATTACTTTCGTTTTGCGATTTTGCGTTGATTCACTCTGAATGCCCGATTCACTTTTCAAATTGTTGCCACTAAATGTTATCGCTCTGCATTAAAGTTTAAAAAATGAAAAATCTGCATAAATGTATGCATGTTTCTCGCATTGTGATAAAACCTAGAGCCATCGAATTTTGAATGACGTAATCCTACTGCGAATATGGGCATCTGGAAGCCCTAATTTTGAATTTGAAATTTGCTTTATTATCGATTTTATGTTTTGTAACATTTCAACGAATTTCTGATTAACAAACTAAATGATTTCAAAGCGAGCAATGGCAACACTGTATGGAAAAAAAAAAACATTTTTATCTCCAGCGCACGAGACTTACGGAAATTCTAAAGATATGTTCATTTTAAAATGATTTTGCGATATTGATTTTGAAGTGAATTTTATGGTTTGAGTACGTACTACATGATATTTAATAAAAAAAAAGGTAGCACACGAAACGTTAAAAAAACGCGCCTTTGGACGTAATTTAAAATCTGAAATCTTTCAGATTTTTTTTTTTGACGTAGCTTTCTCTTCAAAAATCGTCTGCGTGCGTTGCGCGGGCAAATAAAAAGGAATTTTAATTACAGTTCTAAATAAATAGCCAAATAAATGTGAAATTCGTAACAATATTCTATTTTCATTAACAAACGCAAAGATTTCAAAGCCAGCAATACCAACGTTGTACAGAAAAACATTTTTATCTCCAGCGCGTGAGAGCGTGTACCGAAATTTCTAAAGATATGCTGAGTTTAAAATTATTTTGCGATATTGCTGTTGAACTGAATTTTATGGTTTAAGTGGGAAGAACATGGTATTTAACAAATAAAGGTAACACACAAAATGTTAAATAAACGTCCCTTTGGACGTAATTAAAATCTGAAACCTTTCAGATTTTTTTTTTTAAACTTTTTTTTTATTTCATTTTTTTGTAAAGCTTACAAACTTTTTATTAAGAAACTCTACGATTTGAAAGCGAGCAGTGGCAACACTTTTCGAAATGAAGCCGAGTTTTATCTCCAAGATACTGTTGCCACTCGGAAAAATAAGGACGAAAATTAGCGTTTTCAGCGTTTTAGTTAATATCTCGGCTAATTAAAGTCGTATGAAGATTAGAGTGGTCGAAATGGCTTCACACGAATTTTTGGAATCGGGGGTACCGTTCTCGAACTTCAACTCCCTGTCATTCCGGAGGAGATACTTCTACAAACAAAGCGACAAACAGATAGACAGACGCGACAGATTTTAAAAGTATAGATTTGCTGCAGTTTAACTCACGCAATTAGATTCATTCGAATAATCTATTTAAGAACTGCCTGTAATTTTATTGCACATTTAATTTGAGCAGTAATCTGTATCCCTGTACTTTACTGAAAATAGATTTTTCGGTGCTTGCAATTAAGCAGAAGAAAAAAATAATTGAAAATGTGTGCAGATTCTGCAGATCTAGACAGACTGCGGAAACAAGATGACTTGTAAATCGGAGTTCGTGAGTCCAGATATTGATCTGTTTATATAAATCTGACTCGCAGATAACGGAAAGACTTAATATTGTTAAGTTTTATTTTGACTTAATATTGTTATTTTGATGCCCCTATTTTGACACAAATCTTGCTTTAAGTGAAAATGAAAGTTTAACAATTCGAAACCAAGAACATAAAGATAATTATGATGGTCCATTCATTTATATCATTTTATAGAAAATTGCGTTTCTTCTAGTAATTCTGTATGCTAGTAATTTGCTTTCCAGTTTCAAACTCCAAGCAGTAAACAATTAAGTGCTTAGATTTTGAGGTATATTTCAAAACATCTGTCGCTATAAAGCAGTAAAAAAACGTTTTCATCATTTCGCTTATTTCTTGAATATTTTACAGTTTTTATTTTTCCTATAATTGTAATTGAATCGCTAAGACTAAATGTAAACCCGAATTTAGTGCGTGAATGACAAAATTCAGAATCGCATGTGTGCATAAACTATGTCTGGGGAATAATAAACGAATCCGCCTGATTGAAAATGTAGCAAGTTAAAATTCTGTTTATGTAACGTAACTGCAATTTTAAAATTACGTTACTCTATGACGTCTGCTTTATCAATGAATAATATAATTTTTTAAATTACGTTTAATGTAAAAAAAATATTTTAGGGTGTCTATGTTTACGCACAATATGAGTTGCAAACTAATAACAGAGGTTTTCTTAAAAAAGCAATCATATAGAAAAATGCATCCTATAACTACATCCATCTAACCTCGTTCTTCATAATGCGATTCTATTTTTCATTACGGTGCATAATTATTATCTGAACGAAAACATTTCCTTATGAGCGAAGTCACTGTGTGAAGTTTATCTGAGATTAGCAAGTTTGGCTTAAGTATATCAGGGTATTTGGAAAACAGATTTGAATATTTATTTGACTTGTTAGCCCAAAGGACGTTATCCTAGAAGGATTATTAGCTTCGTTTTGACATTTTGCGTTGAATCACTGTAAACGGAGTATCACTTTTCAAATTGTTGCCACCAAATATTATCGCCCTGTGCTATATATAAAGGAATTAAATAATAAAGAATCTGCATAAATGTATGTATGTTTCTTGCATTGTGATAAAACAACGGTACCTAGAGTCATCTAATTTTGAAAAACGTAATCCTCCTCCGAAAATCGGCATCTGGAAGCCCAAATTTGGAATTTGGAATTCGCTTTATCATCGATTTCATATTTTGTAAACATTTTCTGAGGTTCAACTATTTAACTCTAAAGTTCTAACTCCGAACTCTACGAACACTTAACAAGCGAATAATCGCTTAAGTGTGTGAACAGAATACGTGACACTTGAGAAGGGTTTAAAACCCTTTATTATTCAGTATATTTACAATCAGTTCCGACTTGGAACTTTACATAAAGCCGCCACTCGGGCTTGAACTTAAATACTAATAATTTGAACTAAAACTACTTAACTAAAGCTCTTAAAGAATATAGCCGAAGCTATCAGAATCCAACTAAATGGCCCCTAAGTATTAATTAAATCGGCGAAGCCTAGCAAGGGCCTAAGATATGGCCGGGCGTAATAACAGCTAAGAGAGACGTAGCCAGGAGGCAAACGCGCGCTAGTCAGGAAATCAGACTCCCTCCCTTGAAGTCGGTTAAGTCACGACTTAAATAGTACTCATTCTCATTTGCATTATCTGCGTTTCTGAAATTACATTCTGGCAGGAAATTGTAAGCTGAAATTAGAATGAGATAGGAAAGATACAAAACTTAAAATTGTTAGTAAACGCATAATAAACCTTACAATTTTAACGAATTTCTGATTAAGAAACTCAAAGATTTCAAAGCGAGCAATGGCAATACTTTACAGGGAAAAAGAAAACATTTTTATCTTCAGAGAGAGCGAGCGAGTCTGTGTATCGGAAATTCTAAAGATATGCTTATTTCAAAATTGTTTTGCGATATTGCTGTTGAATTGAATTTTATGGTGTAAGTGCGAGGAACATGATATTTATTAATTAAAGGTAACACACAAAACTTTAGAAAACGTCCCTTTGTGCGTAATGTAAAATCTGAAAGCTTTCAGATTTAAAAAAAATTAATATGCTTTTGCTCTTACTTAAATATATTAAAGAAATGTCACCTTCAAAGCAAAGCTTTCTTTCTCCATCAATCAATTGTTGTCCTTTCAGGTCAACAAGTAAATTGAGTTTGTTAAAAATGTCGGCTCCTAATATTCCTTTGCTTACTTTTGCATTTATAAAGGGAAACTGGAAATCGTTTCATAATCCTAAGCCAAGAGTCAGAATTTCAACTGAATATGTTTCAGTTTCTGATCCATTTGAGGCATATCATTTAAAATCAGAAACGTTTTTATCTGTAGGTGATGCCGAAATTATGCTGACCATCGGGTTCACTATCAATGAAGAATAGAAAATTTGATTTTTTATCTTTTATAAATAAACGAAATTTGGGACAATCATTTATGTTTGCAGGAGAGGTTGTCGCCAAATCTATTGCAACATCTAGTTTTCCTGATCTTCATTTATTTGTTTTTTCCAGTGACATAGTGCTTGACGTTTTTCTGGTTTGCATTTATTTCCAAATTTAAAATGAAGATAACAGTATTTTCCATTAGTGTTACAGGGTGTTCTAGATCAAGGGCTATCATATTCCGCTCTTGATCTGACATTTCTTTTCAATACTTAATTTGGCCGTTTGTTGGTTCAAAAACTGAATTCTGTTCAACAGTTCATCATGTATTGCTTTGCTGATTTGGACAGTTTCTTCTGTGGGCGTATGCACATCAAATATTTCTGTACGTGGATTCATATCGTTGATTGAATCAGCCATTATAGCAAGTTTTGAAGTATCTTCTTCGCTCACTAACAGTATGTTTTTCGTTTTAACTGGTAATTTTTCAAGTTACAAAGTTTTAATCAGATTTTCTGATATGTCAATTGTAGCAGGGAATCTTAATGATTGCAGTAGTTGGCTTGGTTTCAAGTTTCTCAGCTCAATGTAATTACTTTCCTTTTTCGGACATTTTCACTTTCTTTAAATAGATTTAAAAGTCTATTTTTAGCATCTGTAAATTTCTTGTCGCTATCGCTATTGACAATGTCTCATATGTTTTTTACATATTTAAGCTTTAATTGTGAAACTAAATAATTAAACTTAGTTTCTTCAGCCTTTATACCCGAAATTTTAAATTGTGCTTCAATTTGGAAAAGCCAGATTTCAGGCTTATCGATCAAGAAAGGAGGAATTTTATTACTTACCATTGCTTAGTTCAGGTGATATATTTTCTAAACCTTCAATTTCATCTGTTTTCGGCATCTTTTGTGTTCCGCGGGTCACAAAATAACGATGACGCACAAAATATAAACTATGTTGATACTAATGGAACAATTTTATTACAATAAATACGTATTTACAATTATTTACACTTTCCGAGGACTTTAGTTTTAAATAAATCCATCAACTTACATTCTTTAAACAATGCTGCTCTTTTTTTTTCGGGAAAACTGTCACCATAGCAACCGTTTGAAATTAAAATTACAATAATGATATTTTCGTTTTTAGCCCAGAAGGGCTATTAATTTCGTTTTGGCATTTTTCGTTGAAAATTAAGAATGGTGGTTGACTTTTCAAACTCTTGCCAGCAAATATTACAGCCCTGTATTATATTTAAGAAATTAAATAATGAAGAATTCGCGTAAATATACACTCACGTTTGTGAAAATTGCAACACCATGAAGGGCTTACACTGTTAAAAATTTGGTTCAAAGTTTCACCAAACTATGGTGCTGAAAAAGTTGCAACC
>KK121119.1:122685-135792 GCA_000611955.2 Stegodyphus mimosarum | reverse complement strand
CAACTGGCTCCAACACCTCGGAGATGTAGCGCTGGCTGTTTAAAGTACCGGCAATTCGTACTAAAGGTGTGCGAGAGTGATATCCAATGCCGCCCCATACCATAATACCCGGTGCAGGACCAGTGTGGCGGTGCACAACGCAGCTGTTCAGCATCCTCTCTCCACGGTGCCTCCAGACTCGAATCCGACCATCTTAGTGTTGCAGACAGAAGCGGGACTCGTCAGTAAAGACAATTTCTTTCCATTCTGCATTCAGTAAAGACAATTTTCTTTCCATTCAGTAAAGACAATTTCTTTCCATCCTTCTTTCACCGCACCATTGACGGCGGACACGTCTGTGGTTCTGCATCAAGGGTAGACGAAGCAATGGACGTCTTGCGGACAGACCACTGTGCTATAAACTGCGTCGAATGATACTCGCAGACACTGGATGATCCGTTACAGACCAAATGTGCTGTGACTGAGCGATCCGACACTGCCATGCGCACAATGTTCCTTTCATCACGTGAAGTGGTGCACTGAGGTGGATGCGATCGAACACGTCGGTCCGTCGTACCCTTCTGCATCCAACGGTCACATATCCACACTACAGTTGTTTGGTTTCGAGCAACATGAGTACCGATTTCCCTAAAACATAATCCATACTCTCGGTAGGTCACTATCCTTCTTCTGTCGAACTTGGATACTTGATCAGACGATGATCGCTGTTTACTACGAGGCATAATTCATCGTTTTTTTTGAAAAAAAGACCACAAGAAAAACAGAATTGCCGAACTTGAAATCTTCGAAAACTCCAAGTCTTAAATAATAGCGCTTTCAAATGGCGCCACAGGCGCGCCTGATGTGCGTCTGTGCTGAAATTCTAATCATTTGCATATCTCACCTCCGCTAATGCATGTTGTAAATTTCATGTTATTTGCATGCTTCCTTCATTGTGTTGCATTTACGGTGGCCAGCAGTGTATGTATGTATTTATCTTGCATAACTCAAACTATTTGTCACACAACATTGAAGTTTTGTATATAGGATTGTTATAATATGTAAATATGCATCTCCAATTTTGGTTGCAGTCCGCTGCATATATATATATATATACGCACTCTATTACTCGACTCAGAAAGCTTAGTGTTTTTATTCTTACATACTGGTAAATTGTGCATTTTTTGCTTTAAAATAATTGAATTATGTTATTCTTATCTTTCGGTTAAGGTGTTTATGCCTTAGTTAATCTGCATGCAATATTTGTAGAATTATCAGCAACTTAAAAGTTGTTTAACCGAGGAAAAGCTTAATTATTTTTAGCATTGCAGCCATATTTATTTACATTTGAAATTTAGAAGAATAGTGGATTTATTGCCAGTTTCAGGAATCTAAGCTTCACAACAACAAAGATAACGCCTTCTTTTATTATTGCGAATTGAATCCTGCTTAAATCATTCCGGAATTTATTCGAGGAAATAAGTATTTAAGATTTACTTCGTAATTTTTAATGTGTGTATTTTGAGTTTTAATGTATTTTTGCCTTGTGGCGAAGTGAGAACTGAACTATTTGACTGAGAAATACTGAATCGTCTGTGAAAAACTGTTTCTATTTTCTTATTCTTTATACATCGCTTTAGATTTATTACAGTGTTTGAATAAAACATGTGGAAACTCTTAGATAATTCTTCAGGTGATATAACTTTTGATTTATAAATGAATGAGATTTAACGCTGTTAAGTGAACCTAGTGCCATATTGTCGGCTATGCTTAGCAGATATTCTGAATTTTAAAGAGTGCATTTATTGTATTATGGTTTATGCGCTCGATGAAGTAGATTTAATTCAATCCAACAAGTTTAAATGAAGTGAAAGAAAATTGCCTATAATTTAATATTCCGTACAAGGAAGTCATGTGGTGTACACATCAGATTTTTTGTAATCAGAGAGGAATGATATGAAATATGTCCTCCCTATACAAAAAAAAAAGGAATTACAAATTTTGCTGTGAAATTGAATCCAGTGTTGCGCACGAAGATCATTCCTAAACGCAAATCCAATCCCATAATGTCATTGTATTCATTTGGCTTAACTTACATATTATAATTATTTTTATATTATTTAAGGTATTTTGCAAAATTAATACATACATACATATATATATATGTATATATATATCAAAATAGCACTTTCAGAAACAAAACATGAATACGCAGCTTTAAGGCACTCAACTTACTTGGCCATAAAATAAATGACTACAAACATTTTCGCCCAACTGGGTTGAATCTCTGCAACATACCAGTACTTGTAGTCATAATTAATCATTCCGAAACGCTTTTCTAGAGAGGTTAAATGTTTCAAAAGCATTTTATGTGTCACTGGTTTGCCATGACATACTGCAGTTCTAAGTCACACGTTAAGACCAGGAGAAGTCTAAACATTACAATACTGGTATTGCTCTCAAGTTCTGCAACAAAAATGTTCTACATTTTGACCTCTGGAAATGTATGTGTTTTTTTTCCCTTTCGGACTGTACAAAGTTGTATGTAGTAGGACTATACAAGGAAAGGTCCTTAAATTGATAATTCGATAATGAAATATTGATTTGTAAGCTGTGTATCTTTGTCCCGTCAGTTGTTGAAATGGGAATTTAATTTCACCTGCCATGAATCATGTATTTTATATTTACTATTAGAAAGAATAGCTAACACAATCATATTTTTAAAATATATATTATTATTTTTCATACTCTGTCATATATACAAAGCAAAGCTTTTATTAATTGTACCCATGTAGCTAAGTGGATAAGACTATTTTATTGTATTCTACGTTTAATTTCCGACGGCTGAATTGGCTAGTTACATGAAATATCCAGAATTACGGTACACCTCAAGGCCTATGTTGCTGGGAAAACTATTTTTGAACTTAGCCTACAAATAATGCATAAATGTATTAGCGAAACGAATGGTTTTTCAAAGAAGGAAACAAGGTAATTGCCCATTGGAATTGAATAAAATTGAGCTTTTTTATTGAAAAGTTAAATAATTAAATTTACTATCCTGAAAATTTTCTATAGACGCCCATGAATTCGCACAATGACAAGGAAAGGAACTAAAAAAAATCTATGTTAGATATGAAGCCAATTAGAAACCTTCTATTTCCAAATAAAAAGAAATAACGAAGTTTAAAAATAGACGAAATTCTTGTTAAAACCTATAAACTCTATATCGGTTCCTAATATAGGAAACAAATACTATAATGCCGAAGGATTAAACTACCTTAATGTATAATTTATTTCTTGTTCTTTTATACATGTCTTCGTGTTGTAATTGAAAGCAGATTCGTCGCGTATTCGACAGGTCTAGGGTTCGAATTCCAGCCAGGGTAGTTCACATTTTTCATGTTTTCTAGTGAATGGAATGTACCATTTAATGAATAAAAATCCTAATGAATCTGTAAGTGCCACCCGAACTAAAAGATGGTAGATTTTAATTCGTCACCACCAAAATTTGCTGATTGGGTCTCCTAATTCCCAGCCGCCCGTTTAAAAGGAGTAATATAAGGTATTTTCTAGCTTCTTTCCTCATGTCTTCATGGTGTAATTGGAAGCATATTCGAGAGCATGGGTTCGAGGGCAGTGTACATTTCTCACGTCTCCATGCGTCAAAAGACCTAATGACTCTATGAATGAACATGTTAATTAGAACTAATTATTTGTATTAATTATGATTGTATTTGTAATCATACAACTTTACAGAAGAATTTATTTTCGGTTATTCACTTAAACTTTCTCTATGTTAAATATACCATCTAACGAATTTTAAATTCAGCAAGAAATGCAACTTTCATATTTGACTATTTTAGGGTTTTTATAAACTATTGAAGGTACTAAAGCAGGTGACGGAAGACGGGGACGCCTGGTGTTTACCAGTGGTCAACAGGCATATGTCCCACGCCTTCCCCTATCTGGTAGCAGCAACTCACTGGAGCCCCATGGGGCTGCATCGGGAGTTTATTGAAATTATACAATGCAAACAAGGGCTGATGAATCATTGTGCTACGTTGCGGTTTAGGATGTCATAAATAGTCAAATGTACGACATAAACAGAGAGGATGAAAAGAATACAAAAATACAAAACACATTAAACACATAAACATAAGGCGTAATTAGAAACCAATGCCCCTCTCTCGATACATAAATGTACATAAATGTTAAACATTTACAAATGCGTGATAGTGATGCATATTGGGAATACTGAGGTATCTAAAGGTTCTATACATACTACAGAGTGTACAGATAGTGAGCAAAAATAATTTCCATGTTACTTGATAAAATACATGAAATAAATTGATATAATACATGAGACATGAAATAAATTTACAATTATGAAATTTTAAATATACAAGCATATGTTTCAGCTGCAAAAGGGGAAACAGCGAAAGAGAAAGCCGGTACCTACGCGATTACGATGGAAAGAACGAAGTAAAACTACACTAGCTCTCTACTGATAAAAATAATAACAACTAAGAAATAATTTCATAAAAAAGCTGAGGGTAAGAACAGATTGAATTTGGAATCGGTTAACTAGAAAGAATTTTATGAATGTGGAATGGCTCTAGAAATCTAATTATCGCAACGGAAGACATTTATGATTTTTGACCAACGGCGTTGGGCAGCAACGGATTTGAGTGTTTCGTTTTTCCTAATACATGCCTTACGTTTCTTAACGCGAAATATTAATGCTGTCTCAGTCTGACCAATATGAATTAAACGACGTTAGCAAGGAATCCTCTTCCAGGAATTCCTTTTCGGAACGTTGTCTTTAACTATGGAAATGCGAATTTTATTGATCGAATAAAAAACAATCCGATAGTTGAATTTCTCTAAACTCTATAAACTGTAACTTATGTAAAATGGTTGCAGTTTCTTGCCTAATCGATGGGAAAAGAAGAATGCCAACAGAATTATTAAAAATCGTCTAAAACAAGAGACATCTTTTGTGATGTTGAAATGAGGTATTTTTAACAGCTTGGTTAATAGTGTTAGGTGTAACGTCTATATTTCAGTAGTTTAATTCTTAATTAAGAGACGATTTAAAGGAAAAAATCTGAATTGCTCAGAGAGCGAAGGAATAATTTGAAGCTAACTTCTGTTTAGTTGAATGACATTATTTGAAGTGTGGTGGAAGGCAAACAGATGAAGGTTTACGGTATGCAAATTATTTAAAGCGCATTTATCACAATCAAACAGAGCAAATGTATCGTAAGAGTAGCGGAACCATACAGAGAAATTTAATATTTCTAATTATTCGGATTCACAATAATGCATGCAGATATCAGCAAAGATAGGACGAAGAGGGCTTCCGATTGCTAATCCCTTAATCTAGTTGTAATACTTATTTTGAAAAATCATATGTATTTGTTTCAGGAAATCCAACTCCTAAATGAGAATTATAGATGAGTAATAAAGTTCTCAAAGTCTGATTTCTAGACATTTAAGTGCACCTTCCACTGGAATACTGATGAATTTTACGGCAAATTTAAGAATATTACATTGATTCATGTTACCTTATCTCCTCCAATAATCCTTATTCGGCTTGGTATTTTAACTCAGAAACTTTTTCTAGCAATCTCAGTGTTTTCAGAAAAAGAAAAAAAAACTTATACTTACGATTAGTATTCTAAGTAAACTGTGCGTTTAAACTGCATTCATATAACCTCTCTCTTCGGTAAAATGTATGTGTTTAATCTTTTTAACATTTGTTCCTATTTTATTACCTAATAATTTTATCACAAAGTGTAATAAATGGAGTTGCAATTGAAATTATTCTGTAGGTGTATTCTAAGTTTCGTTGATTTTAAATATTGTTAGAGATTTATATTTAACAAAAATCTGGAACAAAGAATTGACATGAGTATGGAATAAATAGTTCTGAAAGCCGAATTTTTCCCTTAATTCGTTTTTCTCAGGAAACAAAAAGCAACCAAATTTCAATGATATAGCAAAGATAGAGTGTGAATATTAATTTTGGCAAAAGTTAATGAAAATAATGTCTGGAGTTGCATTCATACCATTTAGAAATAACGATACTAATGCAAGCGGTAAGTAAATAGTCATGCTAGAATATTTGGTTCTTGGTGTAATTATTATTTTATACTTCGCCTGCATATGGTATTGATAAAGATGTTGATAGTAAAGTTATACTTCTCTTTAATTCAAAGAAATTCACCAAAAAGGGATTTATGATCCTTGTGTGTAGTTCGATTTTGATTAATTTGTATTGGAATTAATTAGCTGAGAACACAGCATTCGCTTTTCAAAGGTTGTATTTATGACTGCCTCTCTTGTGTTAGCCAATCACATTGCCAACTGTGGCTGACGTTTATTGGCAGGCGACATTCCCAAAATGAAGAAGCGCTAAGGAAATATCTCCAGTAAACACTTTTTTTTCTTTCCAGCTTCAAGAATAAAAGAAAGAACTACAAAATCTAGGTGATGGGAAATGTATTATTAACTATAACATAAAGAAACATGTAATAAATGCACTTTTATTTGAACAAGTTTAAGGATTAAAATTATAACAAATATTAAATTTTAAGGATTTCTCAGGAAATAATAAACTTTAATTTAGTTTTAGAAGAAAATTAAAAGTTTCATCAAATTGCTTCCGAAAATTATTTCATAAAGATTCTATTAAAATTTTTATATATTCAGTTATTACTACGTTATATCCTAAAGTGTTACAAGACATTTTCTCACTTCTTCCAGCATACCTTCGTAGTGTAACAGTAGCATACTCGGAGCGTATTCGAGACGTCCAGGTTCGAGTTCCGGGAAGGGCATTGCACCTTTTTCAGGTCTCCTGCTTCGAAAAAACCTAAAGACTCTACAGTGGCGCCCGATCTAATTAGGTGGTGCACAAAATTTTTCACCACCAGGATGTGGAGATTGGGTCCCCTAATCCCCAATCGCTCTTTAAAAAGAGGAGTATGTAAGGTGTTTTCTCTCTCCTTCCAGCATGCCTTCGTTGTCTAACGGTAGCACACTCGGCGCGAATCCTAATTTCTAGTGAGGAGTGGTTGATGTTCAAGATGGTTACATTAAATGTGATCTGACTCCATTCCAAACCAAACTGCATTCTTAAATTTTCAAACAGACGAAAGGGATTACTAATGGCTGATTTATGTACATCATCCAGATTTATGGGAAGTTGGTGATACGCTTTTACGAGATCAATGTAACTAAACATTTGTTTATCATACAGTTCCGAAGTAAAATCAGCTATGTAAGGAATAGGATATTTCTCTTTGATAGTCTGTGCATTAAGAGATCGATAGTCGTCAACAAGTCTCCGTTCGACAGACCCTTTCTTGGGCACCATGTGCAAAGCCCTTGAATAGAGGCTTTTGGAAGGTCTCATATGACCCATATTCAATCATGCGCTGGAATTCAGCTTTTGCAAATTTGAGGCGGTCAGGAGCTAACCGTCTTGGTTTAGCAGCAACTGGAGGACCTTTAGTATTAATATAATGCACAGTATTGTGCTTCACAGGTTGATTGGGATCCGGTAAAATTAAGTAATATCAGGATATCGCAACAATAATTTACCAAATACATTATCAACACAGGAAGATTTTACAGAGAAAATATTACAAGTATTAAATTTGGCAGGTACTTTAAAATTGGCTGCTAAATCAATAAGACGCTTGTTACGTAAATCAGGAGATAAACTGAAGTAATATAAAAAATCTGCACCTATGATCGAGCATGTAACATTACAAATATGTAGAGAGAAAGTAAAATTTCGTCTTAAACCAAAATTAACAGTTATTGTTTTGCAACCATAGACATTAATAGATGATCCATTAGCAGCACGAAAAATTTGAAGTACTGGTGCCTTCAGTTCATATTTATTTGCAACAATGTAACTGGCATATTTCCCTGAATCTATTAAAACACACCTACCTGTCGATCGGTCACTAATGAAAAGGCGATGTGATGTATGAGGGTGGGAAGAGTCGGTCGCCTCTACTCTTCCTTTTTCAAGTTTTCCTTGTAGGAACAGGACGAAATACACTTTTTTGAATTATCCTTCAATTTGAGATGATACCAGCACAAAGTTTTATCATGATATTTCGAAGGATTGCGGCAAGAAAAACTTGTACGAAATAAAGTCCTGGAACGTCGGCGTTCGGACATTTCTTTACGAAGAGCTTTGATTTCTTCACAAAGTTGAGACGAAGAGGATACAGTTGCCATTTTCTGAAGAAGATTCGTTGTTAGAGACGATGGCGGATACATTCGTGTTGTTGATAGTTATATTTGATCAGCTACTTCCGCAGCTTTATCCGACGTAATAGGGGAGATGGAAGCTAATATAGTTTGAACAGGAACAGAGATCTCCTGATTATAGAGCTCAAATAAAAGTGAATCCTTTATATTATGATTTTCTGCTCGGCTTTTATATTCCGAAGAAGCTCGCTAGGTTTTCGATCACCCAAGCTTTCCCCTGCTAAGAGCCGATGAATTTCTTGAGTCTTTTATTCCAAGCATCTTTCAATAATTTTTGATTTGAGGTCCTCATGTAGGTTGACTTTATTCTGCTGAATGATGATATCACAAACCACAGTAGCAATATTAGCTGGTACGTAAGCTACCACATAATTATATTTTGTCTTCTCCTCTGTAATCTATTTAGGAGTAACTAACCCAAACGTTGATTCTAACATGTGGAACCAAAGGGATGGATCAACTTGAATAAAAGATGGAACCACCACTGCAAAACTTTCAGATTCGGCCATTTTGCAGGTAGAACACGCGTCAGCGGGAAGTATCAAAACCAGAAGTTAGCGTCACAGTAGACCATTTCAAGTCCTAAAGTTACCATTGAAGAGTGGTTGATGTTCAAGATGGTTACATTAAAGGTGATCTGACTCCATTATTAAATGATAAGCATTTCATATAAAAATATACTTTATTATGCACACAGGAATGAGACTCGTACCGGGAGCATTGTGTAACAACACTTTCACTCCACCGGCACCCGCCAAAAAGAGGCCTTCAGACGAGAGACAAGATGTGGCCTAACCAGAACAAGTGATTTGCGCCTCTGGCTGACTGCGGCGCCTGCCGTTCGCACGATGACTCGACAGTGTTAACATTCAATATTCTTGCATACAGCGGATTTTATAGATATGGTCTTACACAACTTAGCAAAATGAGAAGAAAATCTCGGCTACTATGGTCATAGATGATAGCTTGAACAGTAAGACAGTCATCTATGAATATCTCAAAAGAAAAAAAAAGAGATAAAGCAAAATCATACTTCAAATATGCGATAAATATCATAGAGCATCAAACTCGCTCGCAGAATAACGTCCAAAGCAGTAATCACATACAGAAATTCAGCAGTGTAAATGAGGGCCAATTCAACTATCTTAGAGCAGTTTATGGCCTCCTTTTAACAGGATTTCTCTAGGAAAAATATAGGAAGTTCTACAAGCTCTTGGAATTGTCTTTCCTCAAACTTCGAAAATGCATTTTCTGAACACTTCCAAAATGTCACTAAATTGGCGAAGAATTGTCGATAAAGTTCAGCAGAAAGGTTTTTTGTATTTTTCTGATTTTCTTTAGTTGGACTTGAATTTCGAACATTATCAGCTCATAAATAAAAACACATTCCGAAATAGTTCACGAAATAAAAATATCCTTGAGCATGAATTATCACATTAAGTTGCCAAAACTTCAAAAATATATAAATGAACGAGAAATAAATATAATAATACATTTATACAAAGTACAGAACTAAAATTAAAAGTAAGTACACAAATAAAGGAAAAGACCGTAAAATTACTATCAAAATTTATAGAGCTTAGAGTATTACTTATTAATACTTTCAACTGAAATAAGAAATTTTCTAAATCTTGATTGAAACCAAATTATTAAACAAATATCCTGCACTTTAGAATTTAATTTAGGAACAGCTCCTCCACTATATATCAGAAAAAAATGTAATAAATCTAATAATGATATTAAAATGAAATTTGCATGAAAAAATTTTAATAATGTTTTATAAATTAGCCACTCTAACACAGCCCGCTGGGAAGAGTACGATATAACACTACGAAATTTGAGGCAAGTAATTTAATCTCAGAAAATTTTTCCAGATGGTGTAAAGATTCTAAATTTCAGGAAAAATTTCTCATAAATGTAGATGAAGATACCAAAACGTTGCATAAGGGGCACTTGAGTTTTATGAAGAGCTACATCAAGGTACAGGCGTATATGTAGAATACGTGAAGGCAGAGAATCAAGTCAAGTTTATCCCAAACTGTTTAAGTTGAAGTCTTCCAATTTGTGCTGTTGTGACCAAGACATTCATCAAAATGTCTTCCATTTACTTGTTTATTGCTCTTTTAATTATGTAGAAAATGCATTAAAATGTGAACTGAAATTAATTGGCCACTAAATTTTTTTTTCTCAGTCTTCGGCCTGCGTTGATTTTGATGACTTTGTTGATTCCCATTTTAAATACACAGTCCAGTCACATTAATGTGACCACCACGTACTTTCCATGTCAGAGTTAAATAACCAATCACAGAAGGCAGGTGGCAGCACAGTGCAGTTGAGCGTATATAAAGGGTGTGTGAGGGCTTCGGAAAACATTTCAATCGTTGGCGTAATGCAAAAACGAAGCGATTTATCCGACTTCCAAAAGGGCATGATCATTGGCTTTCGGGCCAAGGGTGGAAGCATTTCCGAAACGGCTGAGTTTGTGAACTGTTCGCGTGCCGCCGTGGTAAAAGTGTACCGTGCATGGCAAAATGGGACTGTCCAAAATCAGCGACGTGGCAAATGTGGTGCACCACGGGCCATAGATGACAGAGGCGAACGACGGTTGCGGAGATGCGTTCGGGCAGATAGACGGGCTACCGTTGAGCAACTGACCACCAAAATGAACCAAGGGGCTACCAAAAGTGTCTCCCAAAGTACTATTCAGCG
This sequence comes from Stegodyphus mimosarum, assembly GCA_000611955.2. Taxonomy (NCBI): domain Eukaryota; kingdom Metazoa; phylum Arthropoda; class Arachnida; order Araneae; family Eresidae; genus Stegodyphus; species Stegodyphus mimosarum. The sequence goes on along the minus strand of KK121119.1, from coordinate 124,812 downwards.
AACATTGCTGCGTCTGGGCCTCCGAAGCAGACGCCTGGTTCGTGCACCTATGCTGACTGCTGTTCATCGACGGCGAAGGCTAGAATTTGCACGCCAGTACAGCAGCTGGACGTCCACTGAGTGGCGACAGGTTGCGTTTTCGGATGAATCGCGTTTTATGCTCCATCGGACAGATGGACGTTGGCGTATAAGGCGTGAAACCTCTGAAAGGAACCACCCTGCAACCATTGCCGGAACGGTCCAAGCTGGAGGCGGGAGCATTATGGTCTGGGGAATGTTTTCCTGGCATTCTCTAGGTTCACTGATCATTGTGGAAGGCACAATGGATCAATACAAGTACGCATCTGTCCTTGCGGACCATGTTCACCCCTACATGCGCATTGTTTTTCCTCAGGATGATGGCATCTTCCAGCAGGACAATGCGAGGTGCCATACAGCTGCCAGTGTACGTGCGTGGTTCGAAGAGCACCAGGATGAGTTTACCGTCCTCCCCTGGTCAGCAAACTCACCTGACTTAAACCCAATCGAGCATCTGTGGGACCATCTCGATCGAGTTGTTCGCGCCATGGATCCTCAACCGCGTAATCTAGCGCAGCTGGCCACGGCATTAGAGTCGGCATGGCTCAACATCCCAGAGAACACCTTCAGGGACCTATGTGACTCTCTTCCTGCACGTCTCGCAGCAGTCCGCTCTGCGAAAGGTGGTTATTCTGGCTTTTGACAGATGGTCACATTAATGTGACTGGACTGTGTACTATAAGTGATTTTCTTTGTACGTTATTTTCTAAGTGTTCTATGGCTAGTCATTATAGGCTTTAGTCACTAGTAATGCGAAACGTTATGGTGACTTTATTATGGAGGCTCGTAATAGGCAGCCACTTTTGCCTCTTATGAAGGGAGAGACAATTTACACCCATGTCTTCTCCGGGATTCGAACCCGAGCACTGCCCTACGACAGTCAGAGTCACTAACAACTCTCCGTCTGGATTTAAAGTTGACTTGATTTCCTTTACTGACATTCAATAAGTCACATGGGATAATTTGTGGTGCACGAGGAAAACTTATTTTCTCTTAATGTATAAGGTATTTCTCCCGCCTTCTTCGCATGCCTTCGTGGTGTAGTGTTCAGCACGCTGGGCGCGTATTCAAGAGGTGCGTGGTTCGAGTCCCGCCGAAAGCGTTGCTCATTTTTCAAGTCTCCTGCTTCTAACTAACCTAATGTCTCTACAAGTTTAAAAAAGATAGAGAAGAACTGAGTAACTTAGAACGTTGAACACAGGTTGGAAGAAAATGAATGTGATTTGGCCTCTCAAACTGCACATGAAACAGAATTTGTAGACAGTATGATAATACCTACAAGTTTTGATATATAAGAACATTTTGATGAAAATGAGAAAATAAGGAGGAAAATTAAAATTTAATGAATAATTGAGTTATTATGTTAAGCCCTTACACTGCGTGATGTGCTTAAATGCTTTAAAATTGTGTTTTTGAAAGAAAAACTAAAACTGCGAATTATATTACAAATCTCTAAGGAATTACGGCGCTTTAAAAATGAAATAAATGGAATCTAATATAAAACAAACAAACGATGGCCTTCATCCCGATTAAGCAAGTGATGAGTCACAATTAAATTGTTCAGTTAACAAGTTATTTTAATAAACTGGAAATTTTTATATGTTACATCCTTTTATTACACATTGAAATTTGTATTTGAATCAGTGTGTAAAAGCATGCATTTTTCTAGTCCAGGCGACCATGATTCCCGACTAGGTCAAATTAATAGTGTGTCACATAAAAGCCTTTTAAAAGGCTACATTCATTATAAGCATATACATTTGTATACCTGCAGAATACAGGAGTCTGCCTTCTGTTTACCATTTTTTACAAAATATTCCGTTTGTATTGGAGCTACTACAAGATGATCATTTACTTAGAAAGAAAAACGATTTATTGGAATATGAATTCTGAAAGATTATTTTATTTCAGTCCTTTTCATCTCTGCATATCAGTAACTATTAGACATAATCTCCTTGAAAGGAAATAGCTACATTTAGGCCAAAATTCTGTATAATTTAGCTTGGAGGTATACGTCTTTGTGGTAAATAGTTTTATCAAGTATTACTC
>KK121119.1:83976-122664 GCA_000611955.2 Stegodyphus mimosarum | reverse complement strand
CGCTTTTAAGATGTTTTGAAGTTTTAAATTCATTTCATATTTGTTTAAAAGGAATAAACTAGTTACAGTCCGCTTTAGTGATTTTTCTCAGGTATTCTTCCATTTTTGATATGTCTTTTGATATTGTTCAGCTAATGGTAATTCTGATCGTCTCTTTTATTTATTTTGTCGTGCAATTTTCTTACAGCTTCATTACGTCATTTCTGAAATAACAATTTGATAGCAACTGCAAACGACAACGTATTATTTCCTCATAACTTACATCATGGGCATACACACTATTTATAACTATATTTCAGGAATATTGTTGCATGCGTTCTGATTCGTAATAGATTGAATGCACATGTCTGATAAAGGAAGTTAATGAAATTTATTCTTATCACAAGAAAGAAAACAAAATGCTGTAATTGTTCCACTGTTCCTCACAGACATTCGTACAATATCACAATATCACACAGCAGTTTTATTTTAAACTACTAAAACTGTAAATAGAACACAATTCAAAGCGCAGAGGAAGCTAATACGATCTCAAAATTACAGCAACGAAGTAAACAACAGCAGTTCACTTAAAACAACTGAACTGAGATGTTTCTCTCCGGCATTCTATAGCTTTTGTATCATGCAAGAGAACATTCTGGTAAATTTCATTTTCTCGATGTTTCTGGAAAGCAAAACGGTACAATTACGGGACTTTTCAGGCGTAGCTTTCTCTTAAAATTCGTCACGCTCTGCATTGTACTGGAAATAAAACAATTTTAATTACTATTCTACCAAAAATTGCTAACTAAATGCAAAGTACGAAACAATACGAATTGTATATATGCTTATTATTTCTACGTTTGGCTAAGCTCTCGCCACGTGTTCTTATATTAGTAGCTTGTTTAATTTTTGTTAAGAGTTTCAAATTTGCTTAGTTTTTTAAAACTATTTCTTGCCTTTTTGTGAATAGGCGGTTAACAATCTTTAATTTACTAAATAGAGATATGGATGGCATATAATTTGTTGAAGAAAGAGGTGATTTATCTGATAAAAAAGTTATGCTAAAATGTCCACAACACGAAACTACATGTTAACGAGGAAACCATTTTGAAAACTAATTTTAAAAACTGTTAAAGAAAGAAAGCCTCCGTATTTTAACCCGGTTCAGTGGTTCAAGACTATCATTCGTCACTGCTATTAGATTTATGCATTCATGGTCAGAGAAGTTGTTATCCATCTAATGGTGTGACAAATAGCTTATATATGTGAAAATGATGCAGTTGATTGGAACAATTACATACAGGGAGTATGTTCCCTATATATGTTGCAAAGATTCAAAGAGCGAATAAGAAGTCTATATATAATAGTTGAAATTGATAGAAGTTTGTTCGTCAGCCAGTGCTAAAGTTCTCCAACAACAGTGGATTTTTGAAAGATTATGCCGCGAAGATTCCGAGCGCTTTGTGGTTCAAATCAAGTATAGGGAAGCTTGTACAGATAGAGAGAAGACAACTCAACATATACAAGAGGGATCAACGTTCCATTCAGACTGCTGGAAGGAATACAAAACGGAACAACTTTGGAGAAGTTGGTTACAAAGAATGTTAGTTTACTGTGAACTGTAAGTACAGTTTTGTAAATCCAAAAGCAGGTGTTCACACCCAAAGAACAGTGGCTAGAATGTGGGTTTTAACCAAGCAGTTAATAAAAACAGCGGGACAACATCACCTGGAATCATTCCTTTTCGAATTTATGTGGAGAAAGTACATAGGCAAAATTACGTTTTTGATGAAATTTTGAAAGCAGTTTTGGAAATATTGACTTACCATTATTATAAATATGGGAAACTACATATTTCGAAAATAACTTTTTTTTAATTTATTAGCAAATTGTACAATTATATTATTTATATTTAATTTCATTTTATTCCTCGACTTCCGTGCACATCTACGATATCCCCTGACGTTTCAATTGTTATTTTTATATTTAGCTGCATTTTAAATAAATACGAGAAGATTGTAATAATAAATTCATCATTCATTTAATCAACAACAATAAGCAGGCTGTTCGAAAGTTTCCGACCTAACAAAGAAAAAAGTTATTTTGTCCTTAAATTACCTTTCTTTTTCGACATAGTCTCCTTGTAAGTCTATAGATTTCTTCCAACGATGATCCAATCCTTTTAACTCGCCCAAATAATATGTGGAATCTTTCTCTGCAAAGTCTCTTCATTTGAGGAAACTCTTTGTCCTCCAAGTCTTAATTATAGCTGCAGGAACAAACAAAAATCATTTGATGCCGGGTCTGGCGAACAGGCGGGTGATCAAGTAGTTCAAATTGTAATTCATAGACTTTCCCTATTTCAACCACTGAGGTGTGGGTTATTTTTATATTTATATTATAAATGTGGCCGTTTTTCCGTAATTTCTGCCTTCAGCTTGTTAAATAACGTTGCACAGTATACTCCGGTAGTGGCTACTCCTTTTCAAGGTAATCTATTGTGGCAATCCCATGGTTTTGCCGGAAAACCGTTGTCATCACTTTCCGAACAGAAGGAACAGTTTTTGCCATTTTTTAAGCTGATTCTCCCTTTGCAGTCTATGATTTGACTGTGATTTTGTTTCTGGGCTGTAATGATGAATCTATGTTTACCTATAGTGACTAACAGTCGAAACAACTTCGATTTATTGCGCCAATAGAATGGTGCATGTGATCATTCGAACATGTTTTCGGTCCAAACTCAGCAAGCGCGGCACCCAACGTGCAGTCAGTTTGCGCATATCTAAATCTTGGTTCAATATGTTGCAAACATGTTCTTTGGACATGTTAATAGCCTCTGCTGTCTCTCTAACCTTGATTTGATGGTCGTAAGCACCATTTGGTGGATTTTAGCGATGTTTTCTTCAGTGGTTGCAGTTTTGGGCAGCTCTGAACGTCCATCGTCATCCAAGCTGATGCGCCCACGTTTAAATTCAGGTAGTCAAAATCTTACAGTAGTAAACGATTATGCACAGCTTCCGTACACTGGTCCAACTCCTTAATCTGAGTAGATTTTTCAAAAAAGGTATCTAATGACAGCACGGTATTCGATATTTTCTAATTTTGTAAAATCGGCGACATCAACTCCCAAAAGTAATTGTCAAACAAAATAAACATTCGCTTTCAAAATAGCTGAAATTTTAACATTGACTGGTAATTATCAAGAGATGCTCAAGCAAGTTCCCCACATCCCACAGGTTGTTTTGAGTTATCATCCACATATTGGGGTCGGAAACGTTTTAGACAGTCTACGTAATTTAATTATCAATTCATATAAATGAAGAAAAAGTAATATAAAGAAAATTTAAGGAATTTACAATCTTTATCTGATGCTTCTTGAAATGTGATAAAAAATTGCGCAAACACAAGTGCAGCAACAAAATTGTAAAAAAAAAAGTATTTTGCAGATCGAATGATTGATGTGTATTCATACACTCACGTTTGTGAAAATTGCAACACCATGAAGGACTTACGCGAGTGAGCTGAAATTTTCAGGAAATGCAAAGTAGCGCATGATATGCAAATGATTAGAATTGCAAATCCGTAGCGCATGCGTATGCTGAGCAGCGCCCTCTGAACGGCTGATGGATCCGAATAAATAGACGGCTGTAGCGAGGCGTGTATGGTTATCGGTGGTTATCTGCTAGTGGTAAACGTTAACTCAATCTGTACTTATGCCTCGTCGACGAAAGAGAGCGAGATTTGAACAACTTACAGAGTTTGAACGAGGGAGAATCATCGGCCTTCGTGAAGCTGGATTGTCGTATCGTGCAGTAGCCTCTCGTGTGCAGCGTAACAGCAGCACAGTGATGCGCGTTTGGAAGCAGTGGACGGACGAGTGTCGGACAACTCGGAAATCCGGGAGTGGACCCCGAAATGTGACGTCAGCTCGCGATGATAGACACCTGGTCCGCATGGCGCGGACGGACCGTACAGCTTCCTCTAGACAATTGGCAGCACTGTGGTCAATAGCTACAGGTGTTTCATTGTGTGCTTCATCAATTCGTAGACGTCTGCTGCAGTGTGGACTGCGCGCACGGACTCCTTTATACAGGATCCCCCTAACGCACGACCATCGCCGCCTGCGGCTACAATGGGCCAATCAGCATAGAGACTGGCGTGCTGATTGGCAGCATGTCGTGTTTTCTGACGAATCCCGCTTTAATTTGTGGTACCATGATGGCCGCATTCGTGTCAGACGCTATGCCGGTGAACGCCACCTTCCGGAGTGCATTATCGAACGCCACAGTGGACGAACACCCGGAGTTATGGTCTGGGGCGCCATAGCATATCATAGACGATCTCAATTGCTACGAATTGTGGGCAATCTGAACAGCAACCGGTATATCCGTGAAGTTCTACAGCCCGAAGCTGTTCCCTTCCTTCAAAGCTTGCCAGGCGCTGTATTTCAACAGGACAATGCCCGCCCTCATACTGCTCGGATTGTTAAATCCTTCTTTGCAGCGCAGCAGGTACAGCTTCTTCCTTGGCCTGCGTGTTCCCCGGATATGTCGCCAATTGAACATGTGTGGGATGTCATTGGTCGGCGTCTTGCTCGTGATCCTCGTCCTGTTGCGTCTGCAGACGAACTTTGGGTACGCGTACAAACGATATGGAATGCTCTTCCTCAGTCAGACATTCAAACTTTGTTTGACTCCATGCCACGTCGTGTAGCAGCACTTATTGCGGCGCGTGGTGGCCACACAAAATACTGATTCTGATCTCTTGTTCTTGTTTGTTTGCTTTGAACATTTAATCATTTATTTGTACCACTACCACTCAACTGTGTATTAAATTGCATTCAATTATGACGATTCCTTCTTGGTGTTGCAATTTTCACAAACGTGAGTGTATTAGCAATTATGCTTTTTTGCCTTCGTTCCCGCTTCGATTTTAAAATGCAGTAATATAAAGCATAGCACATTTTACTTTTCCCATTCATTATCGATATAAGTACGAGAATACTGTTTGAGCTGTAAGCAAATTAGTAATATTTGTCTAGAAAACAATTGCCAACCAATTAGTTAACATTTTAGTCATTTTATGATCGTAATTCAGTACATTACGCTGTTATTAAAATATGGAATTACATAGCACTATTAAAGGAGAGAAAATTACGACAAATTTTAATTACGGAAAGTAAATGGGCTTTCATAAATTTGAGGAAGCTTCTACGAAGTTTGTTAAAGTGATTAAACTCATTATCAAGGATTTAAAGTCACACTTTGATTGAGAAAGTTCATAAAAAATATTAATTGTTATAAGCAAGTATTTTCTAATTCCTATCTAGTTATTTATAGAATCAAGATCAATAAAGGCATTGCTTAATCAAGCTGATTTCTTTTGTACGAGCGATTTCTTTACAGAATTTAAGATTAGAAAACTGTTCTAAACATAAAAATTTAGCTCCAAATTTCTGCTAGCATTACAGGTATTACTTGATAATATTTTGTCACATGCCAGATTGAAAAAAGTGAATTTATTTAGGTTTATACATTTTATTAAAATGAATTTTTTTCTTAAATGACAGAATGGCTTAAAATCAAACTTTTCGATGATTAAATGCGTAACATAAAGTAACTTATACGTATAATATAAGGTATGTATACACTGCGCAAAAAAGCAAATAGGACATTTTTACATCTCCAATTCTACTGGGCCGATTGACGAAATTCAAATTGCGTTTTTCAAGTCACGAAAGCACGACTTCAGGTATATATTAGATTTATATATAGCATTGTCCTAACTTAGGTATTTTGCACAAAATCGGATTTTTTCTGAAATAGCATACCATTTGTTTTTCCATATTTCTATTCTACGACTTAAATTATGCCTAGATATGTAATTTTGCAAATTTTGATGAGAAATTTATCGAGAAATTTAAAAACTTATCTTGGCGGATTTTTTTCAGTTTGCGCCAAAGATAATTTACCTGGCGAACTTCTTAATTTATATCAACATACTTTCCTTTCCTTTTTTTCATTGTCCACGAGTGAGAAAAAGTCATTGTTCATAATTTCAAATAATTTTAACAGAGTGCGTAATCACATTTTCGTTATTATCGCTTCTAATAAATACGCCAGAGTTCAAAACGCTCCAAAATATAAATGACGTATATCATAGGAAATTTTGAATAAAAAACTATGTTTTGCAGATTTAAAGTCTGAAGAGAGTGAAACTCCGCTGGAAAACTAAGGTTATAGCGCAAGTTCATTTGAGACTGAGGTATGTCCTTAAATTGGGAAGATATCGCCAAGCTGGCGACGGTTGAGGGACACTGCCATATTTGGCGAGAAATCTCCAAAAGTCGCAACATTTGGCTACATCTAAGCCCTATCTCTCTATAAATGTAATTGGTCTGATTCGCATATGTAACTCAAACCAAATCCTGCTCTATGCAACTGCAACTCTATATACCTTCAAAGAATTTCAGGATCGATGGTACTGGAAATTTATCGACGACATAACATTAAATATATGTATAAGAAAACTATATAAGACCGGAAAGAGCATCAGTTCTCAACTTTTAGTTCAGAATTGACTTCAGAATACTGTGAAATCTCCGTGTGAGCTTCGCTCTTTAGCTGCGTTTTGCGGTTTAATGTTCTTAGTAGTTTCATTTGTTAGCAACGGATTTTGCTATGTGATATTGAAAAGAGCTGTGGAGATATTTTTTATGGAAAGATGTAGGACTGTGAAGTGTTTCCGTTGTGGAAATAAATTTTATCAAATTATCATCGGTTATGGGCACATTCAATCCAGCACGATCCCCATAGGCGTGTAGCACTATACCGTTTACTTTTACACACAATACAGGACATGCAGCTTAGTCTGCGAATTACGTGCATTTTTAATACTTCTGTAAGCATGTATTATAAGTTAAAATGTAAAACACTGCGCATTGTTTGCATTTACAGTTGAAACTTATTCTCATTGACTTAATACAAAGAAAATTTATTTTTAACTATTTATCTACTAAATTATCAATTAAATAATATTTTTCCATGTAGACTTTTATATTACTTCTATCCTTATTAAGGAAAACATTTTGAAAATAATATTCATCTTTCGAGTGTTTTATTATACATAGCTTATTAATTAAAGTGACTTTTTATGCTCGATATTCTGTGTGCATAGAAGATAGAAATAAAAAGAAAACTTAACTATTTAATGTATTTAGTAATTTTTTATCATATTTTTAAAGATGAGGGGGAATGAATAGCTCTTTTTTAAGTCCAATGGTATTTAATAAAATAATGAGTTTTCTTTTCATTGATGCATGAACCAATATCATAAATAATATATTTTGAGTAAAGATTAGACTGTATTTAATTTTATTAATAAAGCTCTAAGCCACCTCGATTTGATACAAATGCTGACCTGTGATATCCTTTGCTTTGAAGTTGAATATTATTAGAAACAAAAACATTTTTTGCTATTAGAACTAGAAGCATGATGCTTTCTATATTTCTTCTAAGTCGCTATTCAACCTGTGTGCTAAGGAACGGCTTTGAATTTGGTAAAAACAAGCAGGAAGCTGCAAGAACAATAGCTGTTCTACTTGTTAAAGGAATATAATCCATGTTTTATTAAAGGAATATGATCCATTTAATAGTTTTGAAAGATTAAACAGGATTTAAAAACAATACAACCCAGAATGAAATTTCAGTTCTAATGTTTAATATTTACTTATTTCAACAGTTGATAAAGTAATTAAAAAAATTCATTGAAACTGTAAAACATAAATATATTTCTAGACTCAAATTGTTCATGTACTTCATGAGAAATATTATATACTAGCGGAAGGACCCGGTGTCGATCAAGTTAGATTGGGAGTAATGCATCTAACAAGAGAGAGAACGATGCCGCTGAAATCCTTTTGTAATCATGATGCAAAAATACGATGCATAGTCATACATTTTTCAGTCTGATGCGATATGGAACCCAAATAAAAAATTTCGATAGAACAATAAATTAATTCTCTTCCATTATATCAGCAACAATGGTGCTCAGTCTTAATAATTTTTGTCTTTATAATCAAATAGTCGTGAAAGCTGAAGTTCTATCCAATATTTCACCTATTTTCAATTTTAGCCGATTAAATATGGCAAAAATTGATCATAATTGATTAGGAATCAGTAACGCGAACAAACAAGCGCACAAACAGGCTTTCTTCTTTATATATATAGATTTTGTAAAACTTACAAAATTTTTATTAACAAACTCTACGACTTGAAAGCGAGCAGTAGCAACGCTTTTTGAAATAAAGCATTTTTACCTACAACGCGCACATTCCAACGCGCCACTTTGAAAAATGAGTGCGAAAATTAGAGCTTTCGGAGTTTTTAATTCATATTTCGGCTGATTAAAATCGTACGAAGGTGGGAATAGTCGAATGACTTCCAACGAATTTTTGGAATCTGGAATAAAATATTTAATGGTTGGCAGTGTTATTTTTATTTCATCCTAAAACTTCGAAATTTTTTATTAACAAACACTAGGATTTGAATATGAGCACTGGCAACAACTTTCGAAATGAAGCAGATTTTCATCTCCAGATTGCGAGATTGTTGTCCCTCGGAAAAATGAGGGCGAAACGTACAATTTTTCCGAGTTTTTAATTAATATCTCTTGTTTTAGCTATACATTTTTGGAAAAAAGTGGACTTCGACCTTTTGCAGGGCCTAGAAAAGAATTCTAGAAAGTTTGGTGACGATAGCTAGAGTAGTGACTGATTTAGTACAGGACAAACAAAGTTTTTTAGTTCTTTTTTTAATTAGCACTTAGAGATAATTAATGTTCCGCGTTAAGATAATTAGTTTTTAGTAAAACATCTCAATGTAAATACGCAATTTTACATTAAGAAATTATTTATTTATACATATTTCTAAATCTCAGTAATATTTACCGCCTATTTCCAAATATAAGACAAACGTGTATAAGACAAAAATGTTGGTCTTTCTTCAAAAATTTACAGAAAATTCAAAACCTCTTTTTAAGACGAAATAAAAAAGCCCTGAAATGTCCAAATATTTATTCATAAGAGCGAAAATTTTGCCAATTAGGTAAAACGGGTGGAATAGTTTCCAATCAAATGGCCGCAAAGTAAAACAGAATAACATGTAAGTTAAAAACGAAAACTTCGCCGTAACAAAAGTGACTTCATCAGACAGCAGAGGGAAAATCAAGCAAAGCTGCTTCAAGAGCTAGTACATATACAGCTTTGAAAATAATTTCCAAATTCCGCTGCTATTTAGCGAATATCGTGCAGTATGCACATTTTGGTTATTGTGGGCACATCATTTTGTTGATCTCTCACCTGGGTCAAGGACTGGAAAGATTTTGAGGTGTCAAAAGGTGGAGGGTGACCATTTGTCACATGCGCGTGAGCAAACCTTCTGATTAGCAGAAAATTCCTGGTATGTCCTGTGATGATAAATACAGTAGAAAAAAATATAAATTATAGAATTACAAATTTTCGCAAAAGAGATAAATTATAACACATTAATGTATATATTCTTAGATTCATAACAGCGTCATCTTAGCTGCACAGAAACACGTTGTGATATGACCAGTAGTTTGTCAGTCACGTCACACAGAGTCTTTAAGAAACAAAATTATCAAATAACACACAGTTATTTAAATGATTCAGAAAATATGGGCATGTGATCCATCAAAATGCTCAGCAAAATACGTTGAGAGTCCTGGGAAAAGTTGATGATCAGTCAGAACGTTCTAAAAACAGAAAAATGTGCATTATCATAATGGGCAATATAATAGGAGAGTGGTCTGAAGTTTGGATTGAAAAGTTATTTACAAAATATATAGAGAAAGCAAAACACTTTAACTGTCTTTAACAGTTTTTACTGTCTTTAAAGACAAAAGCCCATTGTTTAATTGTTCCATAGTTTAATGTTTACAAAATACAAAATAATTGAACTGTAGATAGATCCACAGTCACGTGTCCAGGGAAATTCTATTGTCCAAATTACAAAATGATTTGAATTGGGAGAATAAGTAAAGCTTTAACGACACAGCAACACCAAGAAAAAAATATTCTTTCTACAATGCGTAAGGCGTCGATAAACTTTACATGCCTAAAGACAGCCCTTGAAATTTATCTGCGAATGCGGTCCCAAACCGCCAACAACATATAGAATCTGTGAAAGCCCTATATTGAATGATTTAAGCACAAGCATTTTTTACATAAAATTTTTAATTGTTATTTTTTAATGTTAGAAGCATCTAACAACGTTAGATTAAAATCTATTTTATGACATGTGAAAGTAATACGAAAAACACACGTGGAGAACAACTAAATGAAAACTCTCTCAGCACTTTAATTTAAAATTATAATCAGATTATGAAAAAATCAGGGACATTCCAAAGTATCTCGGTAGAAAGTTTTATTATGCAATGCAGATTTTTTGCTTTACTTTTAAAAATCGATGGCTGCGCAAAATACACATTTATATATAACAAAAACTTCTTCAAATCCATCAATTTTCAGCATAATAATAATGATGAATGGGAATTGAATCCGCAAAATGGACAATCCTGGGCTCTCCTCCTGACAGTTTCAAAATAAGATATTCTAACAGAAGCAATTTAAAATTCCCGCCTATCTTAAAAGCTAATTCTTCTTCCGAAACAATTAACAACACTAACTCTGATTTAAAAAAAAATTCGAATTCTTTTGCACAATGCGGAAGCTCGAAAGCATATTCGAAGGCACTAAATCATTCTATTTCATATTTCCTATTAATAACCACTTGCAGGAGCAAGGAAGTGTTGATTTTCAATGGATAAATGAACGTATGTTTCGTGATCTTTGAAGGAACGGAAACGTTCCAAAATAATGTTTAAAGATATGCCTTAGTTTGCTCTTTGTTCCCGACTCTTCACCGGCCGAGAGATGGCAACAGGATTAATCGCAAATCACCTAAAACCAATCAGTCAAGGACGCGGTCAGTGTTTGGGAGGGTGACCACGACGAAGGCTTAATGCGTGCTTCTGTTCTCGTGTGTGTGTTGATTTTTATTTCTTCAATGATAATAAATATCACATTTATGAATTTACTGTGGTAATCTATAACAGAGCAGATATTTGAAATAAAAAAATTATTAATATAGAATTATATTTGAAATATTAACCATTTATCTAACATTTAAGTACAAAAATAATGAATTGTGAAATGATTTTTTTTTCCTCTAGAATAAAAAAAAATGTGCAAAGAATTCTGCAAAAGATATAAAGAACAGCAAAAACTAATTCTCAAATACGCTTTGTAAACTTTTTACTACACCATCATTTAAAGTAGAATTGACCCTCCACGAATGAATTTCTCCAACACCACAACCCTGCGCGTTCGTCTGAGTCGCCTGGAAAGACGTCTGAGGCGAGCGAGGCTGATTTGCACTATGTCCAAGGGGCTTTCCTTCTCCTTTTAACATTACTAGGCATCAGAGCCTTAATCCAAGCTGTTTTTCCAAGCTTTATCATCTAGCCTGAGGAGCGCATGCACAAAATAGCTGTCTAAACGGTGTTGAAACAGATGCATTCTTAATATCTTTTTTCGCATGCGCGATATAGTTATCAAACCAGATTCGAAAATCGAACGCCACGTTTGTCAAGAGTTCAGAGTTCTGTAATTCCATTTTCCCCCACCATATCGACGTAAATCAAATCAGTGATACGTTCAAAAGATTAATTAATAGCTTATTTATTTTGAGTAACATAATATAAGGAAATTCAAGTTTAAATTACTCGGAAAATTTAGTCAAAGATAGAATTTCTAAGATCTTCGTTTTTGTGCCGTGTTCCTTTCAATCTGATGATTTGGCGACGAGAATTTTTTACCCCACGATTTAATGGCGCATGCCGACCACACGGTATAGCAATTAGGGGAGCCGATTGCGATACCGAAGGGCCAGGCTCTAATTCCGGAAAAGTCACACATGTAAATTCTCTATCCCTTTATAGGAGGTAACGGTGGCCGCCTATTAGGTGCCTCTACAATAAAATGGCCACCTCTTTCGGCTTTAAGAGTGATTGTTGCGGAAAACGCAAGTGTCCGACGTAAAAAAAATAAAAATAAAAATAAAACTAGCGGCCCATTAATTAAATTGGGGTTTAATTCCAGTATCCGCTACACACGAAATGTGCCGAAATTTGGAAAGCGATAATGTTTAAACTCGTCATTCTGGTGTTGCCAACAGTTTTCAAAATCCCGCCAAAGCCGACCCGTATACTAGGGTGTTTCTCAGTTTGGTTTACATTACGTCTATAGAAGCTTTCCTCCGTTACATATTTTTTTTGGTAAAACCTCTGAAACCAGAGGGAATATCTTTAACTCCGTTAATGCTATCTGAAGCCATCGCATTTATTCCAATTATCTGTGCTAGTCTTGTTTCCTGTGTAGCTTTAGGTTTTGTCTGATAGATGAGGCGGATGAGAAATTCTTATACTGTAAATTTCAAAGTACAGATTATCGCGCTTGCTAAAAGTTCTAACAACAGTACGACTGCCTGGAATTTTCTTGTAACTGAAAAACAATTTCCACACTAGAGCAAGCCGGAGAAACCAAAGAACTATAGAAACCAAATTTGACAAGCATCAACTATTTCGCGTTGGCGACGACGCAACACACCAGCGTTATTAGCAAGTTCAAAAATAAACGAACTCACTTTCGTGTAACAACTAACAAATCTCGTTTAAAATTAAATTTTTCATAAAATTGTAAGGCATTTCTCTGCCTTCTTTGCACGCCTTCATGGTGCAGGGATCAGCACTCTCGACGAGTATTCGAGAGGTCCGTGGTTCGAATCCCGGCGACGGCATTGCACATTTTTCATCTTTTCTGCTTCAAAATAAATAATGTCCCTTCAGTGGCGCCAGAACTAAAAAGGTGGGGAATGATGATTCTTCACCGCCAGGATTTTGCGAATGGATCCTCTAATCCTCAATCGTCCTCTAAAAGGGGGAGTATATAACGTATTTCTCCCGCCTTTTTGGTATGCCTTCGTAGTGTAGTGGTCAGCACGTTCGGCGCGAATTCAGGAGGTCCGTGGTTCGAGTCCCGGCGAAGGCGTTGCTAATTTTTCTTTACTCCTGCTTTCAAAACAAACCTAATGTCTCTACAAACTTAAGAGATAAAAAAGGGCATTATTTAGCGATTTATTTCTTGCACTTGTTAACGGAAAAGTACTTATATTTTTTGTAACATCAAAGGATCCGTGTATAAGCCATATATTTAACTTTTAAAAGTCTAAAAATTCTCGGCCTGTAGACGGAAATATGTGATAACTCTTAACGTATATTTCCGTGTATCTTGACTATAATAACCTTATGAAGATCATATAATCATGCTAAGTTTTCTAAACAAAGTGAAAAACTTAATCACTTGTTGACACAGAAAGCTGTTCCTATAGTAAATCTAGATAAAGGACGAATACTGGCTCCATAAATTTAACAGTTTCTTATTTTGAGGGTAAAATTATGATCATACTTGTTATTTTCCTTATTAATATAAATAATGTAATGATTCTCTCACGCCTAACTATTAAAAATATTTTGTGCTATGATACGTATCCGGTATATACATTACAAAATCCTTGGAGGTTTGTATTCAGTATCGTAATTTAAGCGTTGGAACTTTGCTTCTAGTATTCAAAAACCCAAATCATTTATATACATAAAGATAGGAGAAACTATTGTTCTAAAATATTGATTGCTTTCTATATATTATTTGTGCTAAGCGTGGATAGTTAATCCTGCAAACATAAATAGCTTCAGTAAGCCGATACGTATGTTTTAGCTATAAATTTGGATTCGTAATCTCTAAAAGAGTAAGCTTATATAGGATGTTTATAAATGCATGATGCTGTTTTAAAAATCAATAATAAATCGATGTATTACTTTAAATGCGCAACCTGATAGCATAAGCAGATGCAACTGTCTAAGCTTTCGATGCATGAATCATAATTCTTCAGTATGTGAAACCTTAGTGACACGACACACATCTATACGATATACACATTCTTCTCATACTCGCTGTAGCATATCCGCAATGACGGTCTACAGTACATGCTTTATCCGACGACAAGCTTCCTAAAGTGACAGGGATATTGTCAGTAGATAAACTCGGCCTTTAACAAACCCCCAAAGAAAAAAAAAATCACATGGTGTTAAATCCGGTGAACGGGGTGGCCAGGGAAGAAGCTTGTTTTCTTTTATTGCAGCATATTCAAATCAGCGTTGGTGAAGAACACGATTAAGAAAATCTTGTACATTCCTGTGAAAATTGGGGCGGAGCACGGTCCAGTTGTAAAATGTAATCTTCATTATTGGTGTTCAGCTATGTAACAACCAGATTTTCAACGTATCTAGAAATGAATCACCAATCGCAGTTGTTCGAAGAAACAATGGGCCGTGCACTTTCTCGCGAGATTGCGCAAAGAAAACGTGCACGAAATTCACGCTGCACAGAAACCAGAGATCTAGACACCTCAAAACCGAGCACACAGAAAGTCTGTACTTGCTGGGTGCCATCTTATAAACTGATACTATGGTTGAGCAGTAAGCACGACGAGCAAACAGCACGTAGCATATGAGAAACTCGGATACCTGAAAATGCTTACGGGGTAGGTTTTACACGGGTAAGTTAAATACATCGACTTATTATCACTTTTTAAAAGAGCGCTTTCAAAACACATTTGTTTTAAAACAAATGTAAAATAAATCAACATATCTCTATAGTTCATATTCTGTAAACACTGCTGAAAAATCTAAGAAACTTGATAAGAATCCATTATCAACACATAAGAAATTTAAAATGTAAAGTAGCTGTTAAAACATAAAATACAGACAAAAGTAAATGATTCGTGTAACTTCATGGAGCATTAAATTCCATTAAATGCTGCTTCTTTTTCTTCTTGAAAAGAATTCCCGGATAATTTAATAGAAATATTTTTTGTGCGACCGAAGGAAAGGAAAGAACGCGATCTGTATTCCAAATACCAATCAGCTGATGCGTTCTTAGTGAAAATTTATTACTAGACCAAGGCAGTATGTCCTAAATCAAATGTATTCGCCAAACCCCGCCCTAATGTTTTATATTGTCTTCGTTAGTAATGGATTCTTAGGGAGTAATAAAAAATTAAGGCGTTGGATAGAATCTCGCCGAAATAAAACGTATGAGAAAACAATGTGGTGTATTTTAATGTATTGCTGAGGCAATGCTCTAAAAGGACCTTCGTTGAAACCCTAATACACAGATTTTTTGCGATATGAAAATCAAATAAAGAAATATTTAGTTACAAAGCTGAAAATGCGTATAACGAAACACAGAAGGAAGTAGGGAATTTATTATTCGTACATGGATTTGTTGTGATAATCAGAACACATAATAAATAGAACTTCACGTGGTATCAAGTATTACCTGTAATTTCGGATGATTGAAAGTGAATAAATACTATATTAGACTTATCTAAATTGGATGTTAGGCTTCGCGCCTGAACAAAAGGATTAAAATGCATATAAGGAAAAGTTGCTTTGAATGCGCTTTCTAAATTTTACAAAGCTCTTGGAATGTTAAGCGTCCTGTAAGATACTGTTTCATTGCAATGCAGTCAAATGCTCATGGTTGAATTTCTTTCAGAAATCTTATCTGTGCTTGTTTTTGTGGACGCGTTCAGAATATTATCATCGGATTAAGTACATGTAGCTCTTGCGTATAATAAATAGGATAACAGTAATACTTATTTATTTATTTTGGAAACATTTGCACATTGCTTATTCTTAGTGTGCTTATCTTGGTAAAATTTGTACTGGTAAATTTATCTCTTGGTACAATTCGGACTTACTATGTTCTTCTAAAATTTGTGTTTACACTTTGTAGAGTCATAAGGTTATTTTAAAGCAGGAGACATTAAAATTGTGCAGTACCCTCACCGAGATTCGAACTTGGAACTCTCGAATACGCGCCGTGTGTGCTACCGTTACACCACGTAGGCGTGCAAAAATGAGGAAGAAAATACCTCATTTAAGCTTCCTTTGAAAGGGAAAGTAGAATTAAGAGACTCAATCGCCAAATCTTGGTGGTGAAAAATTATCATCCACCATCTTTTAGTTCGAGCGCCACTGTAGAGTTATTAGGATTATTAGACAGAGTGATTAGGATGAGCAATGCCCTCGTCGGGACTCGAACCTGGACCTCTCGAATACGCGTCGAGTGTGCTACTATTACACAATTAAGGCATGCAGGAAAAGGGAGAAAATACCTTACATAATAATGTATGGCTCTATATTTAATATTAACAAGGCATACGTAGATAAATATATTCTTCAAAAATTCATGCATGTCAGGTAATTAAAATTATGTAGACTCAGTTTATCCAGATGTGCATATATGTAAAAATTAACTACCCCCTAGTTTTTTTCCGTCTCCTATGAAAACTGATATAAGATTTGCTAAAAATCTATTCTTTAATTTTAAATATACATTCCCGGACACATTTTAAGATTCATAAGTAATTAATCATGCTCGCAAGCATAGTTTTATTCTTCACCATATAAATTTTAATTTAAATAATGTTATGCTTCAGCTTAGTAAATTTAAGAAGCAAAAAAAAATGCAATTTAATTTGCGTATATCAAAGAACACGTGAAAAAAATAGAATGTTTGCATAATTTCTTTTGTGTACGAAAAGGATCTTGTAAAAACACTTAATGACTTTAAGGATGCAGCAAGCTAAACGAAACTGAACAATTTATCAAATAAAGGGATGGGAAAAAACATCTTTAAACATGTTCCCTCAAGGTTTATAGAAAAGATTAGTGACTAGATGGAATTCGGAAATTCTGTACCATAAATACACGAAGTGTTTCACTTTTACAAGTCTGTGGATATATATACATGCATTTTATGTGAAATATAAGTCTGAGGCATAGACAAATATGTATTGTAAATTTTAAGAAGTTTGTTTAAGCGCTTTTTCTTAATTATTTTTTCCATAAACACAGCCGAAGGCTTGACTAAAGGCGTTGGAAAAAGATCTGATATTGAGGCAAAATTATTCCTTAAAATGTAAACAAGGGGAAAAGTCTATAGATTTATTATTTATGAGAAAGACATAAAAATGGAAATTAAGATAAATCTTTATTTATTTCGTTTCATACAGACAGCATATACAATGTAACGAATGATTTATTATATAATGTAGTATTATATGGTTATATATTATTACGAATGGTTTATTATATAATGTACCATATATACTATTATTATATGTTAAGAAAAAAAATGAAATAAATGATTAGATGTGATAACACAATATATTTCATTCTTGCAAAATGATATAATTAGAATCATTTATTGTTCACATTTATCACTAGCAATAATTATTCCTATTACCTCACTGCTTCATTTTCTATACATGTAGTTACGTTGTTTGCGAGCTGAGAATCTTATTTCTATTCCTGCATCGTTTATATTTTTTGTATCAGCAAAGCTGAAAGTTTAGAATTGATCAATTGTGCTTTTGAGAACAGATTATATCTTAATAATATAAGTTGGGTAAAAATGCTTGGGTTCCTTACTTGATAATAAAATGTATGATTTTTAAAAATAAGCAAATATTATGGCTCATACGTCGGTAATAAGAAATGTTAACTTTATATGCAAGCAGCTCCTCTATCTTAATCACCTAGACTCCTTTTTACGTTCCTTATACTAAGTAAAGGAAGTACTGAAATCGCGAACAGTTTGAGGTATCATATTTCAACTACAATATCCATTTTAACCGCTCTCGAATTCATTTGAACAATATTTTTGGTCTGATAAAAAAAAAAAAAAAAAAACGTTTTCTGAAAAAGGATTGAAAACTCAAAGAGGAGTAGCCTCGGAACGTTGAAATTTCGTATATGCGAGTGCTATAGCATTTAGTTGTGCACCTCCCTTTGATTGCAATCGGCCGCACAACACATATAACCCACGCTGTTACCCAGCTAACTCAGTTTTTCTATTCATATATGTTGGTAAACTGTGCATTTGTTGCTTCTAAAGTGACTGAATTCTGTTGTTTTTATGTTCCGGATAAGGTTTTTTTGGCTTTAGTTAATCTGCATGCAATAGATATATAATTTTCAAGAATTTAAAATTGATTAAGTGTCATTAAGCTTAACGATGCCGCTATTTATTTACATTTGAAATTCTTAGTAGAATAGTGAAATAATTCAATTTCTGCACCAACTTCAGTTTATGATATCCCGAGTGGGGCCAAAAAAACTTTCAGTTTTGGGTATCGAAAAATCTCTCTTCTTTCCCGTTGGCTGAATTGCTTGTTTTTGCGTAGAAACTCTAATTGTATAAAATTGTTTTGTTAATTCTTTTAACTGTTTTTTCTGTAGTTTACAATTTTTAATGAAGTTGTTTTGAGTATTAATGTATTTTTGACTTGCCGCGAAGTAAGACCTTCAATGAGAAACACGTATCTAATGAAATTCGAAGAAACCTGTTTAACTGAAATGCAGCAAAAAATGTGTACAATTAAATATTCTCTGCAAGGAATTTAAGTTGCGTCCACATCAGACTTTTTAATTTAGATTTTGCCACCAATTATATAGAGTGAGAAGCCTATTTTTAGAGCGTCAGCCATAATTAATGACTATCATGTGATTCTTATATACCGCGAATGACGTGTATACTTTTACAACAGCAAGAAAAGCAGCGATGGGCTATAACTGAATTGGAAGCAACTGGGGGAACAAAGTGAAAATCGACGTTGCGTCATCACTTCAACAAAACAATAAAATTGAAAAGGTAAAAGATACCACATTTAAGTTCTAAAAGCATTAAGAAGAAATGGCTTGATATTAATATCATTATTCAATTAACTGAAGAAGGTAATATTTCGTGAATAAAAAATCGAAAAGAATTCAAATTTGAACGGAGGCTCAAAAGGATTTGTTAAAGTTTCTTACTTTGGCTGAGTTCGTAATCTACGAGCCTGATGCTGTGCACATTTCTGTAAAAACAATTTTTTGTTTTGTTCTTTTTAGGTCCATTATTAAGTCCGTTTTCTTAGCACTTCTTAGCGCTTTCTTAGCACGCCCTGTAATGAGATTTTTTTTAAAGCAGCATAGCAGTATATGTTGTATGTTTAGTTAGCAGCATACAGTATGTTTAGTTACCGATGTATCAGTAAACAGTTTAATTTTTTTGTCTTTTCTCATTTGCCATTATCAATCATTATCATTTCTGTCATTATCATTCTGTTTTCTCAGTAAGATGGCTCACATTTATTTTTGTCGTTTTATTATTAATTTTTTATGTGTTGACTTCATTTAATTATTATGACGTTCTTCGCACTTATGCCCAGCAACATCAAAAACATTTAAAAGCAAATAGTTTTTGTAAAGTAAAGAAATATCTTAAAAATATAGCATGTTAATAGCATCATAAAAAATAATAGTTAACATAAAACTAAATATTTATCATAAATAAAGATATAAAATTGTTTAGTCTCCAAAAAGAATAAGTGTATAAAGATTTCGATGAGTCTGTTTAGTGTAATTTTGTAAAAATGTTGTTTATTTTTAATTAGACATGTCAGGATTTTAATACGTCATTATTTAAATCAGTGACACCAAAAAGTAGAAAAGTGTATTTTTAAGAACTGCGTATGTTGCTTTCAAATCGCTTAGTTTATTACTTAATTAGTTTATCACTCAATAACTGTTGCTTACTTAACACAGTTTCACGCGGCTGGGACACAAAATGAAACACAAGAACAATTGGACTGTATATTTATCACTTTTATTCGATTCCACTTATTCTAATAATGCGAAAATTACTACAACACAGCGAGCCATTCCACACGGCTGACACAAGAACGAAGTTCTATTCAACACAAGTTTAGTTGCCACACGCAACAAGTATAAAAGAGAACCATTTCAAAACGAAAATTACAGATTAATTACCTTACACTTCCGGTTGCAGCGGAGTGATGAGCCACCAAATAAAAACCAAACGATCTTATTTTATAAGCTTGCAATACTCACATGAACAAGAACTATGCAATTCTAGTGAAAAATACTAAATTACTTTAACCGCATTTATTAATTTATCGCAGTGAGGTAATCTTTTTCTAACGTGTATAGATGTTTAGTGAGTATGTGGTTTGCTTGGTGAAATTGTAAGGGAAACATTTAGTGAATATTTTGGTGAGGGGAATTAAATTCGAATTATTGTAACTTATTTATTAACCGGCACCTAATCACAAATTAAAAATGATATCAAAATTCATATATTTTTTTTAAATTAGAAACAACTGTAATTTTGTTTGGAGGATAAACAAACTTTTAATTTTATGATTAATATTATATGTTTCTAAATCTAACTATAAATGCAAGAAGCACAGACTACTACGCTTTGTAATTTCTCCAAACTGATTGCCTGAAATTTAAGAATGCCCAAACCTGAATAGCTACGTCAATTAAAATATCATAATTTTCATAAAGGAAGTACGTATCTACATCGGACTGTTACAAAAGCGTATGAGAAGTGAAGGCGTTTGTGTACACGGTTGTATTGTAAGGTTTTAGTTAAACTAACAAAGTTTTATTTTAATTTAAATCTTTCTATATCTCCTCAGTTTCAACTTCCCGTCAGAAGAAGCGCGCGTTTTCAGCTTATGCTAATTTGAAGTAGAGCCAAGTACTATTTAAACCAGAGGTAGAAACCTCTGTGTGAGAGAGCTTTTAGTCTCAGATCACGGTCATTCTGTTCGACGTTCGCCTGACCAGCTAGCAGATAAATTATAAGCCATAGTGACACTACGTGATTGCTTATTGAAATAAATTGAAGTGCGCTAGTATTAGTATTTCTTGCTACGCACCATTTAGTTAGAGGCCAACTCCGCGAAGAGCTCTGTGAGCAAAGATTAATCAAAATTCTATTTAGTTTTAGTTTAAATTTATCTGATTGTTTATTTAGACCCAAGTGTGGTCTTTTACTTTCTGTATCCCTCCCGAGTTGGGAAGCGAATTGGAAATAATATTGATTTAATAAAAGAGGATTTTAAATCCCCTCCAAGTGCAGTTATTATACCACGTATATCATAGTATCTACAACCAGAACAAAGCTGCTTTCAGCTCCTTGTTCCAGATCAGGACTTAAGGACTTTAAAGAGTTACTTTAAGATGTTTGCCAAAAACATGCACAGAACACTCAGTCCTGACAGTTTATCTACCTATATATACAGTTACGAATTTTGTACGTATATAAATAATTTTAGTGAAAATTATGTGATTTTTTTTTGTATTATGTAACATGAATATCTAAAGAGGCTAAACTTTGTCAGAAAAGCAGGAATACAAGAGCAAGTCTATATAACATTAGGTAAATAGCTATTATATGTGTTACAGCCGAAAACATCTCGGACAAAAGCGTCGCGGAGAAAGCAATGCAAGACGAAAACGTGTGGTTAAAAACATCGTGGAGGAGAAGAAAGCAAAGAGAAAACATCAACAGTTCTAAAATATTGTGGTTCAAAATACCGTGGTCGAAAATAAAGTGGTTCAAAAACTTTGCAGTTTAGAAACATCGTCTTCGAAAATATCGTGGTAAAAAATAAAGTATACACAAATCATCGCATGACGATAACATCGCACAATGCCTTTTAAATATCCCATACTGACGTATTATGTATCGTCAGAACTAACAAATCGATATCCAAAGCATTTATTGCACGCTATACATAAAAGTTCGGGGAAAATAAAGGGAAACAAAATAAAATATAATTTTCATTAAAATAATATCAGATTAACAATTGTGAAAGAAAATAATTTGATAATTAACCAAGCAATTTTTGTAGAGGAAACCTCATGCAGTTATTTATTTTCCTTTTTCTAAGCATATTTAGACTGCATTCTTCATAAACAATTTATCAGTAAAGCTTTTAAAAAAAAGATTAATTTATTAATGGCCCTTGTAAATTAAAAATTCTATGAAGTTAAAAAAAAATTTCATTAATTTTCTACTCATTTTAAATTTTTAAATACTTAAGTTTCCTTCTTTTTTTTTCCGCAAAAATTTATTAGTGAATTCAAAAATATGAAATATAGAATTAAAAGAATCTCTCTTTCCTTCTTGCGCTCCCAAACCATCATGCGAACAAGCATTTGAATCTGAGACCTGAAAACGCATGTGTGCGATGTTACTGTCACGCGATGATTTCTAGATACTTTATTTTTTACCAAGATATTTTTGATAATTTAACAATGTTTTTAATCTGTGAAGTTTTTGAACCGCTTTATTTTCGACCGCGGTATTTTGTACCGCGATGTTTTCTCTCTGCTTTCTTTTCTCCCACGATGTTTTGCACCATCGCGTTGCGCTGTTTTCTCCGCGACGCTTTCGCCCGCGATGTTTTCTTAGGACACCACTGCCAAGCTAGAGACGGTTTCGGCCGCATTTTGGCCCGTTTCATGTATAATTATAACTGGTATTGTGTGTGAATAAATGTAATTAATCCGTATATGTAACTGTAACCGTATCCGTCATTCATATGCCTCCATTAATTTCGGGAAGTGGTAGGTACTAGAGATTTCTTGCCGGCCGGGGGAAAACTATGTAAGCAAGAGAGAGGATAACTTTCTCAGTTGTAGTCGTTAGTTCAAAGTAGCCATCGGTGTACTGAGATATCCGTGAGAGCTTTGGATTGCATTGTATTTAACATTTTTAATAGTTTGGAGTGCAGTTAGTGATTACGATCAGTGATTGTGAGAAGAGCTATAAAAATGCTGTTGCATAAAGTTTCAGGTGTGAAAACTGTTTCTTTTGACAAAAATAAATTTTATTAAGTTATCGTCGGATCTGTCTGTATTCCATCTGTTACAAACCCGCGCGCATGCGACAATATACTTTTGCCTTGGTGGTATGTTTTGATATGGTGGCACACACACATATAACCTAAGTGCTTGATGAAAAAGTGAAGCAAAATAAATAAATTCATATATAACATTCTTTCAAATATATAAACATGTAATATTTATGTTAATTTAATTGTAGAGTCTCACCTTCTTGAGAAACATATACTAAGTCGAGACTATTAGATCCATACAGAGTCCCGACTTAGTTTATGTTTCGCTATGTCCAGTAAGAGTAAGAGACTATGTCCAGCAAGAGAGTGATCGCTATGTCCAGTAAGAAAACGGAGAAAGTAAGAAGGGTTTAAAACACCCTTTTATAAGACCTTCAGGGGGGTTAAAAGACACCCTGAAGGGGCAGACAATTTACATCCATGCCCCATGCCTTCTTTTCGAGATTCGAATGGGGACCATTTGGTGTCGCAGTAGGCTCTCCTAACCACTGTACTGTCTGGGCGGCCAAAAGATTATAATCGAGATAAAAAGCCTAATGTGAAAAACATATTATAAACGGTAAAGTTTCGAAAAGAAGATGCAATAATTCTGAGAACGTTTGTCTTATTGAAAGGCAAGACGGTTAACTTAATTACATTAAACTAAATACACAGTCCAGTCACATTAATGTGACCACCACGTACTTTCCATGTCAGAGTTAAATAACCAATCACAGAAGGCAGGTGGCAGCACAGTGCAGTTGAGCGTATATAAAGGGTGTGTGAGGGCTTCGGAAAACATTTCAATCGTTGGCGTAATGCAGAAACGAAGCGATTTATCCGACTTCCAAAAGGGCATGATCATTGGCTTTCGGGCCAAGGGTGGAAGCATTTCCGAAACGGCTGAGTTTGTGAACTGTTCGCGTGCCGCCGTGGTAAAAGTGTACCGTGCATGGCAAAATGGGACTGTCCAAAATCAGCGACGTGGCAAATGTGGTGCACCACGGGCCATAGATGACAGAGGCGAACGACGGTTGCGGAGATGCGTTCGGGCAGATAGACGGGCTACCGTTGAGCAACTGACCACCAAAATGAACCAAGGGGCTACCAAAAGTGTCTCCCAAAGTACTATTCAGCGAACATTGCTGCGTCTGGGCCTCCGAAGCAGACGCCTGGTTCGTGCACCTATGCTGACTGCTGTTCATCGACGGCGAAGGCTAGAATTTGCACGCCAGTACAGCAGCTGGACGTCCACTGAGTGGCGACAGGTTGCGTTTTCGGATGAATCGCGTTTTATGCTCCATCGGACAGATGGACGTTGGCGTATAAGGCGTGAAACCTCTGAAAGGAACCACCCTGCAACCATTGCCGGAACGGTCCAAGCTGGAGGCGGGAGCATTATGGTCTGGGGAATGTTTTCCTGGCATTCTCTAGGTTCACTGATCATTGTGGAAGGCACAATGGATCAATACAAGTACGCATCTGTCCTTGCGGACCATGTTCACCCCTACATGCGCATTGTTTTTCCTCAGGATGATGGCATCTTCCAGCAGGACAATGCGAGGTGCCATACAGCTGCCAGTGTACGTGCGTGGTTCGAAGAGCACCAGGATGAGTTTACCGTCCTCCCCTGGCCAGCAAACTCACCTGACTTAAACCCAATCGAGCATCTGTGGGACCATCTCGATCGAGTTGTTCGCGCCATGGATCCTCAACCGCGTAATCTAGCGCAGCTGGCCATGGCATTAGAGTCGGCATGGCTCAACATCCCAGAGAACACCTTCAGGGACCTATGTGACTCTCTTACTGCACGTCTCGCAGCAGTCCGCTCTGCGAAAGGTGGTTATTCTGGCTTTTGACAGATGGTCACATTAATGTGACTGGACTGTGTATAACCAAATACTAAATATAAGCATTTTCACTCTTTTGATTTAATAATGAATAGAGCTGTTTTAATTTTCACTTCAAATAAAATGTGTTTTGTACTAAAGGTACTGTCTTTATGTTTTCTTTGTTTTCCTAATTTTCGCTTAAAATTACCGAATAATGTCTTCCCACCCTATCACATTTTATAATTTTCAGCAAGGGAAACATTTTGCATCTCAAAAATGATTTTATTTTATATGCTACTCGACATGATTCCTATATTATCTGATTTTAACAAACACCTTGATTATTATACGCAACGTAATCATTATCATTATCTTTGCTTCCATTGTTTTAGATTTTGCGAATGCATTTTTAATAGGCTTCTGGGCAATTTTAGTTACTATTTTATAATGAGTTCATTGTATGATGTTGATTGTTTTTATTTAATTTAAAGTAAAAATGTTTATTGTTTACTTTCGATATGAGACGGTGTGATATAACATTTAATTATGCCTCTCCCTTTTAATTGTAGTCGCCAGTACTACATGTGAGTGTCTATATATATATACATATATCATATGTATATGGCAAATTTTTGCGCTTTCAAGTGGTACCATAATTAATTTACACCTCAGCACAGCCGATGCAGACAGACTGGAATTTTCTTAAAACACACCTGGAAAATCTCAGGGAATTTCATTCTCCTGTTTGAGTGGCAACCATAGTTTGTATACTGCATGTCTTCATGCTTGCCGAGCACCATGCTGGCCAGCAAGTTTGCTGGATATCTCCCTCACTGAGACTGTTTGGAACATTATGGGCAGGACCCTCCAACTAGCTCGGTATTTTGCCAATCTAGCATGCCAGTTAAGACAGAATTTGGTGCAATATCAAGCAGAAGGGCATCTGACAACTCTATCAATCAATGCAAAGATGAATAACTGCTTGCGTACGGGCCAGATGAGGACCAATGTGTTATTGACTTGGTCAGTTTGTGAAGCTCTTAAATTTTAATGTTGTCTCCCGGTCGGTATACTTATGTTTGGGACAATTTTATACATGTTATGGAAAAATAAAGTGATAAGTAATTCGTCTCTTGTGTGACAAAAATTGACCGGGATATTTAATTTGGAATTTTCAACTTGAAGAACTGGTGAATTAAGTTAGAATAATTCGAGGAAATACTTTTGTATAAAATGCAGCAGAAAATGTGTATAATTTAATGTGCCGTTCAAGGAAGTCGTATGGTGTTCAAGTAACACCTTCAAGTTTAATTCTAAATCTTATTCTACTACTTCAAGATTAACAATGCGCTGCTTTTAGCAAAATTCTAACCTCTCTACCTGAAGAAACAAAGTTTGAAGGTTTTATTGGTTGCCTTTTAGGCATATTACACTAAAAAGTAATAGTAGACTAAATAATACACTTTAAAAAATACTGTCTTCTTTGGGTCTGAAGATCGTTTTAATACTTAAATGTTATACAGATATCTCCTTCATGGGACCATTCCTCAATATCGATACATTCACAGTTTATTTTGTTTTTTGCAATATGATATCTTTACGTTTTTATATACTAATATTTCTTTATTTTTTCGAATTGTTTTTCTACCTTTGATAAAAGACCGTAAATGTACACAGTCCAGTCACATTAATGTGACCACCACGTACTTTCCATGTCAGAGTTAAATAACCAATCACAGAAGGCAGGTGGCAGCACAGTGCAGTTGAGCGTATATAAAGGGTGTGTGAGGGCTTCGGAAAACATTTCAATCGTTGGCGTAATGCAGAAACGAAGCGATTTATCCGACTTCCAAAAGGGTATGATCATTGGCTTTCGGGCCAAGGGTGGAAGCATTTCCGAAACGGCTGAGTTTGTGAACTGTTCGCGTGCCGCCGTGGTAAAAGTGTACCGTGCATGGCAAAATGGGACTGTCCAAAATCAGCGACGTGGCAAATGTGGTGCACCACGGGCCATAGATGACAGAGGCGAACGACGGTTGCGGAGATGCGTTCGGGCAGATAGACGGGCTACCGTTGAGCAACTGACCACCAAAATGAACCAAGGGGCTACCAAAAGTGTCTCCCAAAGTACTATTCAGCGAACATTGCTGCGTCTGGGCCTCCGAAGCAGACGCCTGGTTCGTGCACCTATGCTGACTGCTGTTCATCGACGGCGAAGGCTAGAATTTGCACGCCAGTACAGCAGCTGGACGTCCACTGAGTGGCGACAGGTTGCGTTTTCGGATGAATCGCGTTTTATGCTCCATCGGACAGATGGACGTTGGCGTATAAGGCGTGAAACCTCTGAAAGGAACCACCCTGCAACCATTGCCGGAACGGTCCAAGCTGGAGGCGGGAGCATTATGGTCTGGGGAATGTTTTCCTGGCATTCTCTAGGTTCACTGATCATTGTGGAAGGCACAATGGATCAATACAAGTACGCATCTGTCCTTGCGGACCATGTTCACCCCTACATGCGCATTGTTTTTCCTCAGGATGATGGCATCTTCCAGCAGGACAATGCGAGGTGCCATACAGCTGCCAGTGTACGTGCGTGGTTCGAAGAGCACCAGGATGAGTTTACCGTCCTCCCCTGGCCAGCAAACTCACCTGCTTTAAACCCAATCGAGCATCTGTGGGACCATCTCGATCGAGTTGTTCGCGCCATGGATCCTCAACCGCGTAATCTAGCGCAGCTGGCCACGGCATTAGAGTCGGCATGGCTCAACATCCCAGAGAACACCTTCAGGGACCTATGTGACTCTCTTCCTGCACGTCTCGCAGCAGTCCGCTCTGCGAAAGGTGGTTATTCTGGCTTTTGACAGATGGTCACATTAATGTGACTGGACTGTGTATTACTATTATTTTGATTTAAAAATACGAGATTGGCTCAAGCGGTAAGCTGCACTTGGTCATGGTATGTTTGTAATTTTTTTATGGTAGGTAAAGCAAATTATATTTTGTTACAACTCTATTGCAGTATGACAAGCACACGTCGCACACATATTCATGAAAACCTCTGTGAACACTTGTCTGATTTTGTAATTAAACACTCTAATCTTTATTAAGAATTATATATTTCCAAGCGTTAAGCCACATAGATCTACTGTTTACCCGTTTTCATCGTTAAGAAACTGTTCCCCATCCATATATAAACTTCTGCACAGTTTCCGAGTCTGTCACTCTGCTATAATTAAGATTCATTTCATTAAATTGAGCCACAATATTTTATGTGGTTGACATCAATGGTTTTCAGCTTTGTGTCCAGAATCTATCAAGTCTCTGACCCAACGACAATGTTCACAATTCTGACATTATTTTATTGTGGTTGTAAACTACAAAAATTCATTCTATTCCAGGTACTCCTATCTTATGATTTTCGAATTAACCGGCCACTTTGTTTGTTAGTCTTAGCAACTGCTACGATGCACTTCTAAATTGAACTTTCTTCCATAACAACGCATAAAATAAAGCTTTATCCTGCATGTGGATAATTCTGGCAAATTATGATGACAATTTCAATTTACCTTTGAAGCATTTACTCATATATGTGTATTCTTAATGTAGCTAAGTTTTGTATATATTAATAACTATTGCATCGTTTTCTATCAGGTGGCGTGGCTACGAGTTGAGACGAAGACTATCCTTACAATCCATCGTCATGTGATATCTCGTAACTATAGGATCACTTTAAGCCACAGTGACAACAGGAACTGGGTTTTACACATCAACAACGTTCAAGAAGCCGATCGCGGCGGCTATATGTGCCAAGTAAATACAGTCCCAATGCTGAGTCAGATAGGCTATTTGGACGTGGTTGGTAAGTGCAAAGAATATTTAATTTTCTGGTAAATGTTTTAAATTCCAAATCAGATATTAAGAATAGCCTATAACCTATAATTCTTATTTTTTCATATTCTAAATTTAACGAGATGAACAAGGAGCTAGAAGCTTTGTTTGACATAAGAATCAAGTATCTAGTATCTTATATATTACATACTACTAAAGAATATTTTTGTTTTAGACTATTACCTCAAATTTAAGGCCACAAATTATTAAGCTATTTAATCTTCAAGAAATATTATTATAACTGGTTTAATGTTTCTTCAAGGTGTTGTTCCGTGAAGAACGTTTTAAGAACATTTCGAAATAATTTCAAGATTTCAAAGTTTTGTTTTCACAAACCGCTTAATGGAAGCGAAAATTTTCTAGTCTGTTCACAGTACATTAAGAATCTGTTTTCACTTAAAGCGGCGGATATCATTCTTCCGTGGTCTTACCTGTTCAAGAGCAGATGATAATTATGAGATACTCAATTATCTAAGTAGTAAGTGAGACATTAAAAGGGCATTTCATGAAACTGCTATTTAATTGAAGCATTTTACGGAACCAATGCAGAACATATTTCGCAATATACTTTACACTTGAATTCTTGTGCTACATCGTTTTCCTATTGCAATTTGGATGTTCTAAATTCTTAAAGTTTTAATTAAATCATGTTCATTTAATAACTGCTATACACCATATTTATCTGTATTACTGTACTGTCTTAGAATTAAGTGTTTGAAATACCTCGAGAAGCGCAGACAGGAAAACTTAAATTATCTGGAATCTAAACTCAGATGCATACCATCATGTTTGTAATATTTTAATTATAACGTTTTGAAGTCTTTACTAACATATGCATATATGCGATAATTGTAATGCTTTAATTCAGTACAAATATAATGAAAAGTGAATAATAAAATGTAAAGATGTTATTAATGACCACATAAGCAGGCACAAAATGAAATAGTTATGTTTAAGCTTTTTTGAATATTAAAATGTTCTATGAAATGGTAGCTTTAAAATTTTTGTACAATTTGAAATTATATATTAATAAATACCTCGAGTCAAACAACGTGAGAGTTCTTTCAATTCATTTTTCAGACCCATTTGCAATAAGGAAACCTATTGTTATATGACATTACGAAGACAGGCACACGCCATTTATTATACATATGTCTAAGGTAGCAGCCAGAGTATTGCCGGAATTTGTAATATTTATTGATATTGGTGATCTTGTATTAGAAAATGCAAATATGTGAGCCGTGGACGCAGTCAGCTAATCAAGGTCAAAGGGATTCTCATTTCCCCTCTTTTCTTCCCGTAACCTCAAAGCATGAGTGTTCATGCTTTGAGGTTTTACATTCCCCTATCTGCGGGCAAAAGTCAATGTTCGCTGTTTAGCACTGAGTGGATCGCAGTTTATTATTTAGTTAAAACAAAGGCGAAATTCCTATTACAGAGTTTGCATTTAGTTTTGTACTGTGTATTTGTATTATTTGTGCATAATTGTTTAAAAGTTTTTAGGTGGAACATTGTGTACACTGAAGATTTTGAATAATTTCATGATTTGATTTGCTTTATAAATTTAACTGAATTAACTAAATTTAACATTGCTGTGCAAAGCTTGAGTCATATTTTAATTCAACCACCTTCGTTTAAACTTTATTTAATATTAATCAGTTTCGCTTAAAGCTTCTTAAATCTTATTGCCAAATATTAATATGTGTTACAACTTTAAAATTGTATTTATTCTGTGGCTTTTAACTCTCTTATTCATGTTAAAAAAAGTTTCACGCTTTCACTTATTCCACTCGCTAGACAATCGAGGACTGGTTGGTTTTAAAGTAAGACTGACAATACGATAACAATGTCTAATCATTAATTCTAAGTTGGATATCAAGTGCAAAAAACATATGAGTAGATTTCTATTTGAAAAATGAAAGTGGATTTAAACTGTAAAGTTCGACACGAGGATAAATATTCCTGCTTGAAGAACTCATTTCAAATTTCTTTTAAATGATACTGCGGAATGATTTAGAAGGCACTGCCCTGTCACTACCATATTTCTTCTGAGGTACAATCACAATTGCCGCTTTCGACAGACGTTATTGTGCTTGAACTGATAACCTGTCTCCTGAGACTGATTATTAATGGTAACCTTCATTATTTTTGCGAAGGTTATCTAATGTATATACTAGACTATACTGATCGATAGTACAGGCGCCAGAACAGAGCCGAAGCTCTGTAATCAGTTCTAAGAAGTAAAATGTATAAATATTATTTTTGGTGTTTTATTTAAGTTTCGTCTCGTAAAAATGGCGGTAAATCACTGTTGTGAAAGAAAGACTTTGTCGTGGACGACATGCAGTTGATGACTTTATGCGGTACATTCTTCTAGAGAAATTTACTTCTCTCTTTGAGATAACTCTGGAAATAGCTATTGTTTCCTTGCGTTTGTATAATAACTAAAAATAAAGAAGAAAATAACAAAGACAAAAAAAATATACTTTAAAACTTGTAGGCTCACCTTGAAGAAATTACTGAAGTTTAAATATTGTTTAGCTATAAATTTAAATATTGTTTATTGTATTAGTACAGAGTGAAAATACTTGGTGGCAACGATAATTTAACCAAGCTTCTAACAGCTAATCGTTTGCTTGATGCTTTTTCATCTTCCTTATGCTAAAAAAAGTAAATAGATAAATAAAAATATTAAAAAAACAAAATCTGAAAGCTTTCAGATCTTAGACTACGCCCAAACTGGCGTTTTAAGTTTCTTGTACGAAGTAAAGGAAGTATGGTAATCACGAAAAATTGTGGGTACCATATTTCAAAGAGGACTCTTTTTTTCCCAAATGGATTATAAATTGATTTAAAATGGATTCAGAAGAGATTTTTTTTCTTGACTTCTGTACGTACATACGTTTGTATGTATGTACGTATGTATGTACGTATGTATGTTTCTTGGATAATTCAAAACCGAGTAGCCTCAGAATGCTGTAATTTTGTATATTGCTCTAATATATAGTTTTGCCCCTCCCGTTTTGGGTGCAATCGAGCGCACCGAAAGTATTAAGTATATGAATATCTATACATACACAAGTATATATGTATATGAATCCATTCTATTACTCGGCTCAGTGAGTCAGTTTTTTTAATTCTTATATGTTAATAAATTGTGCATTTTTGCTTTCATAATGATTGAATTATGTTGTTCTTATCTTTCGGTTAAGGCTTCCATACCTTTAGTTAATCTGCATGCAATAGTTGTAGAATTATCATCAATTTAAAAGTTGCATTATTGCGGCTAAGCTTAATTTTTCTGGACCACAGCAGTCATATTTATTCACATTGAAGCTTAGCAGAATAGTGAATTAAATCAGTTTCTACATCTTCCGTATCTTTTTACCGAGTGGGACCAAAAATAAACTTTCAGTTTTTTGTATCGAAAAATCTGCTTTCTTGCATGGTGGCTGGATTGCCTGCTTTTGCGTAGAATATCTAAATTTAATTGTAAAAATTGTTTTTTAATTGTTTTAACTGTATTTGGTGTTTTTTGGTTTTCTATATATTTCAATTTTTTAATGAAGATATTTTTAGGTTTTACGTATTTACGTCCCTTGCCTCGAAGTGAGAACTAAATTAATTGAATGAGAAATACATATCTGATGAATTTCGAGGAAATAAGTTTAAATGAAATGCAGCAAAAATGCGTATAATTTAATATTCCGTACATGGAAGTCATATAGTGTCCCATTTGCATTTTTTCATTTACAGATACATACACATTTCGAGAGATGTTGGGCAAAGATCACATTCTGCTAAAAGCATTTAGAAAACCTATATCTTTAGAATTTCCGATAGCCAGACTCGCGTGGTGAAGGTAAAAATATTTTATTTCCTATAGTGTTGACACCGCTCACTTTGAAATTGTTGATTTTTTAATCACAAATTCGTTAAAGTTTACAAAATATGAAATAGAAAATAAAACAAATTTCGGATTGCAAATTAGGGCTTCCAGTTACCCATGGTTGAGTGGAGGACTCTGTTATTCAAAATTTGATGAATTTGCGTTGATTTTCAGAATGCGAGAAATATACATGCATTGATGCAGATTCTTCTTTATTTATTTTCTATAAATCTAATACAGAGTAGAAATATTTGATGGCAACGACATGAAAAGTGATTCAGCGTTTCGAGTGATTCAACGCAAAACGCTATTCTGAGACTGATATTCCTTCTGGTCTAGCGTCCATTTGGGCTAAGAAAAGTCTGAATGAAGCAAACTTTTACACATTCAAAACAGTTGTTAAATCTAAGTCACTCTTATTTCTAAAGGAAGAGATATAATGTGCCGTTTTTTCCGCAAGTAATGAATTTTTAATCCAATGATCACACACAGAAAATTTTATCAGGTATTTCACCCGCCTTCTTCGCATGCCTTCGCGGTGTAGTCGTCAGCACGCTCGATGCGTATTCGAGAGGTCCATGATTCGAGTCCCGACGAGGCCATTGTTCATTTTTCACACCTCCTGGTAAAAAAAATACCTAATATCTCTACAGTGGCTTCCAAACTAGAAGGGTGGTGGATGATGATTCTCCACCTCCGGGATTTGGCGGTTGGGTCCCCTAATCCCCAGTCGCTGTTTAAAAGACGAAGTATGTAAGGTATTCCTCCCGTCTTCTTCGCATGCCTTCGTGGTGCAGTGGTCAGCACGCTCAATGCGTATTCGAGAGGTCCGTGGTTCAAGTCTCGGCCAGGACATTACTCCTTTTTCATATCTCCTGCTTTCAAAAAAATATCTAATGTCTCTACAAGTTTACTATCATAATTTCATATGTTTCCAACTCTGGTTTTGCATCACACGGCCATTTTTGATGAAATTTTAAATTTCTCAGAATACAGTTTTAGAACCGAATCTGATATAAATCCAGAATTTCTAGTAAATTGTTTTTAACAAGCAAAATCGAGAATAAAGTTTGTCTTTATTGATATCAGGGCCGGAACGAGGGTGAGGCAGTGAGGCAGGTGAGGCGCTTGTCTCGGGTGAACAAATAGAAGGGGCTCCAAATTAGCTATTAGATTAAAAATTAAGAAAATTATTTTTAAAACTTATGATTTTTAACTCTTAATTTCGGAATACATCAATGAATCTTAAAAGAATTTTGTTATAAACAATCCAGTTAAAAAAAGAAACACTAATAGCACTAATTTATTCTCAATAGACATGAGCTTTTACAGTAGTATATATAATATATTCTAACATTAAAATTTGTTATCGAAAGTAGCTTTAAGGAACTAATTACACTTTGTGCAAGGAATTGTATACACTAAACTTTCATAGAAAATATTATACATAGAAAACATTATCACCCTGTATTATATTTAAATAAATTAAATAATGAAGAATCTGCATAAATCTATGTATGTTTCTCGCATTGTGAGAAAACGACGGTACCTAGAGCCATCCAATTTTGAAAAACGTAGGTTTCCGACCGAATATGGGCATGTGGAAGCCCAAATTTGGAATTTGGATTTTTTTCATTATCTATTTTATATATTGTAAAACGTTAAAGAATTTTTTATGAACATGCTCAACGATTTAAACGATTTAAAATCGAGCAATGGCAACACTCTAAGAAAAAAAAATCTTTTTTATCTCCAGCACAAGGAATTGTGTATCGGAAATTCTAAAAATATACTCATTTTAAAATTAGTTTGCGATATTGATATTGAAATGAAGCTTATCGTTTAAGTGCGAAGAACATGATATTTTTTAAATAAAGGTAACATACAAAACGTTAAAAAAACGCTCCTTTGGACGTCATTTAAAATCTGTATTGTTTCAGTTTTTTTTTTTCAAAATTTGATGGCTCTAGGTACTGTTGTTTTATCAAAATGCAAGAAATATTTATGCATTTATTCCGATTCTTAATTATTTCTCTAAATATAATGCAGGGTTGTAATATTTGATGGCAACAGTTTGAAAAATCAATCAAAACAAAATACGCAAACGAAATTAATAGCCCTTCTGGGCTAACGCTCTTTCGGCTAGAAAGGAAATAAATTTAAAAGTGTTCGAAATATATTTTTTTCAGATTTGTACATGCATTTAGCTGGAAATAATTTAGCTGGTCACGAGTAGCGGCAGTTTAGAACTTGCCAAAAAAGGTAAATTTAGATCTTTTTCTGCTTCCTACCTTCGTGCATGTTCTGCAGTTTCAATGCTGCTCTGCAGTTTTGCTCTGATCGTTTCCCAGACTGCGATCTGTATTACCTAAGGCCTTAAGTACTTCAAATATACGTTTTTTCTGGACACCCGAGGATGATGATTATAGCGATGCTTCTGATATCGGTTTTTCCATATGCACCCAGCCAGCAAAAATATCCTACTGGCTAACGACTTCAAGAAAACTAATTCTGATACTGAGAACCAAAGGATAAGATTTGTTTCTTTCTGTCTACACCAGAGCAATTGATCCAATGGGCAGTTAGCATATCGGCAACACGGCCCCGTTGACAGAACTAACTATCCTTAAAAATTTCAGGATTGTAGATTGCCAAGGGCTATTTTTGTTAAATAAGTAAAAAAACTGAGATGTTTTGTCTGGGAAGAACTGGAGGAATGACTGTTTCAGGGAAGGAAGTATAGTCCATTGAAAGAAAGGAGAACATATTCACTTTCTGCAGATACAGAGCTAGAAATGTATTGATACAGCTCAACCACTTACTTGTTTTTTTTTTTTCATCAGCCGTACGGATCCTGCTTTCAGGACTACTCTGATTTGCCTATAAGCTGTGCGGGCAATTTTGCATTGTTTTGTTCTATTTTTTAATATTAAATTGAACCTACGGATGGCACTAGATGCCCACTCTGTTGGTAATTTGTGAAGTCTACTTTGCTTTCTTCCGATTTGGCTCTGTTCCGACTGGCATCACTTGGCTAATTTTTATCGTTCACTGTTTAACTTTTCGCTTGTGTTTTATTATTGTTTTGATAACTTTATTGGTGTACCAGTAGATAAATATATTTTTTACTGTTAAAGAATGGCAGATTCAGAATGTATGCAAGTAATGCAGACTGTGATTCAGATTGTGTCACACTGTGATTCGGTATCAGAATCTAAAATGATTGTCAATGACATTGGGAGCACTGAGAGTTATCTAGAGGACTTCGATATTAGTATAAAATACTAAAGATAGTAAAAGATAAAAGATACGAATTTAGTAAGGCGGTAAATATACGAATTTAGAGTTTCGATTGGATGTTATGGTTTGAGTGACTGAAAGGCATGAAGCGGTTGAAGTTAAAGGAAAGGTCTTCTTGGATGCTTCACAACTCCACTAATACTAACAGAAAGACATTTTTAGAATTGATTTCATATCCAGGTTGGGGGTTTAAGACTCGCAAGACAGTGTGATGAATGTGTAATGAAGTAAAGCGACAACAGCAAAAGGAATCAGAAAAGCGAATTACTATTCTTATTTGGATTGCACCTCTCATATATCTAAAAAATAAGAATGGGAAACTTTAATTGAAACAGCTCTAATCGAACACAATATGTAAAGTAATGGTATTGTTTTATATAGAACCGTAAATGTGACTTCGCATTTAAGCACTTATGCAGGAAGAAAAGACAACTTCTAGGTAATATGTTTTATTTGCAATACAAAAACTTGTTCTAAATGATTAAAAATATTACAAGTATTAATTTTTATTACATTTCCTACTTACAAATGGGAATTGAACCAAAAAAAAAGGAAAAGGAAAAAGGTGACTTTTTTAATCGAATTCGGGGAAAGGTGAAACAGTTAAATGCTTAAATACCGTTGATGGTCTTCCACAACATAAATCACTGATAAATTTTGTTAATATTTAGAATGTAAGTGCAAATTATGAGGAGTTAAGGGTTATGCTTGTCACAAACTGCTTTATAATATATTAAGTATGACAATAAACAATCAACAGATTTTCTCTATTACAAAAATTAAAAAAATACATTATGCAAGGCGATAAGCGGGGTTTTTCAATGTTAAGTTACAGAAAATGATACTAATTAAAAGCTAATTCAAAAATTTGTATATAAGTGCACGCAAATATTTAGGAATAATATATAAATACTTAGCAATAAATATAATACTTGCTAGGGAAAATTTTGGTATAATATACAAATACTTTCGTAATAATATACATATAATAATATATAATTGGGGTATAATATATAAAATAATATTCAAATACATAGGAATAAATATAATACTCTCTAGGGGAAATTTTGATATAATTGCTTTTGTTAAGAAGACCAAATATAACAAAGCTCCTAGATTAAATAAGGAATTTGAAAAACTAGTAAAGTCATTTAAGTGTGAGGATATTTTAAAACTTGAAGTTTTATGAGCATCTGTAAGAAATGTTCATTAATCGATAATACGATTAGATGCTGAGATAATTGATAATATTATTAAATGGCAGCTTCCGAAATTCTTTCGTTCTTATCTCCTTCAGATATGAAAACAGAGGATCCCTGGAACATGCAGAATCGAGTTCATGATCCCGGACAAAGTGTCGTGGTTAATCGTCGCTTGTAGCCGAAAAAAATTACTGGCGATCGTAAATTACTGACCTTGCCAAGAGGTTGTCAGCATGTTATGAAATATAGCACATCTAATTAATTTGAATCCACTAAACTGAGAATTATATAGGCATATTCCTCGCGATGTAATTCCTCTTGTGATACTCAATACAAATTACGAAAAAACGGGCGAAAACAAAAAAAAAAGGAGGAAATGGCCTCCTTTTTTTTCATGCTCAGTTTGAAGCTGAACAGTACCAAAGAGGAAACGGAAAAAGGAAAATTAACAATAATGCGAGTGATGAAATACTGAAACCGCCAAACGCTAAGCTGGAAAAATTTAAAAAGAGAATTGGCGAGGACGGATTTTAAAAAAAATGAATCATAGACATGTGAGAAATATAGACTAATCCTGTACGTCTTCCAGCATTCTCCGACTGAACCCGTGAATGAAAGAAAAACTACGAAATGAAAAGTAGCCTACCAAAAATTACGAATGGACTGCCCCTGGAGACCAGTGAAGACACATGAAAAGCATGAACCTATCGCAATATCACAGAGAAACTACTTCAGTATGTTTCTAGCGACGTTCAGCTCAGTGAAAGAATCCAAGCCAAAGACAACACTCAACTAATGAACGTGCAGATCCCTACTCTCATCATAACCTCAGATCAAGTGGTCTAGATTAGTCTTAATCATTACTTCATTGAAGAGTGTAAAGAAGAATTTGAAACGAATGTCAAAATAGCATGTATCATTAGTAATGCAAAGAACAATGATGATTACGAAATTATTCGTACTCACCTGAAAGGTATTGGGCACCCATTCTATACCTACAGATCAAGCAATAGAAAAACGAATTAGGCAATAATCAAGGAACTCCCCCAATCTATTCCTATAGAAGCAACCAAATATGACTCCAATGGAAGACATTTTCCACCTCTACACATGAAGAAAATTGCCTGACCAGAAGTGTAAAGAAATTAATGCCTGATTTCTTTATTGAGCAAACTAAGAGACTGGAAGTTAACGCAAATATACAATTGAACAATGTCCACTGCATCCATGCAAGAGCCGAAATATTTCTCCCAGAAAACGGCTGTGTAAGTGCTGTAAATGCCATAGGTTCGGGCATTTTCCACATCTATCTTTCAACCAAGGAAAATGCACTGTGTGTGACTTATCAAACAAAAATTCCGAATGTCAGATGAAGTAAAATAAGAGGTCAATATGTATTTTCTGTTAAGAGTTCATATGACGGATGTCTAGTTTGAAAAAGTATTTTCAAACGCTGGTGGATGCCACAGAAATATTGGAACCAAAGGAAATCTTCCCAAGGTTTTGAAGGAAGAGTTTTCACTCAATACAGCAAATGAATAGAAAAATACGTTATTTAAACTAATGTTCTATAGAAGGGTTCGGTTTCTTCCATCATAGAAATTATTACTTTTAAGTCGGTAACCGAAATTTATGATTCGCATTTGTATCTATAAATGTGTGGGCACATAATACCTTATTCCCATATATATATATAT
>KK121119.1:71923-83897 GCA_000611955.2 Stegodyphus mimosarum | reverse complement strand
GATTTAAAGCTTTTAAGAAACTAATTCTAGCAATAATCATTTTGCTAAGTAATTGTTATTATTTATTATAATAATCGATTGCAAATCTTTTTCTTTTATTTTGAAGCCCTTTTTTACAATTTAGATTTAAAACACTTTCGAATCCACAACATTTTAAATGAAATCAATTAAAATCACAAAGGTATAAATTTTATTAACAAATGCCAAATCCATACTGCAAAATTCTAAACTCTGACTGAACTGCACAGAATTAGTTTTTAAAAAAATTGTAAATATATCTAATTTTTTTATTCGTATTTCACATTTTATTTTAAAGTTTTCAAAATATTTCAACAACCAACGAAAACATGACATACCAATCTCAGTGTCGCTAATTACAAATTCAAAATTTACTTTGTTTGAAAAGAGTTAGAAAAGTTTTTATTGCACTTTGCAGATTGAGAAACACCACTAGAGGTACAACATCACTAATTCTCAATTTCTAACACACTTTAATCATCAGATTTATACTTATACAAACTTCTACTCTTCTTGAAATGTTAATGTAATTTCTTTCCACGATTGTAAGCTATACCTAAAATATTTAGTGCATGTAGATATATATGCAAGATAAATAAATAAATAAATTATCCGAGAAAATGAAATGAAGAATATCATTTTAGAAAGTTCAAATTTTTAAAGCTCGAAACGCAAGCAGAAATAAAAAATATGTCTCTCTTCAAACAGCGAATTCATTCAATTTACAAATGGCATTATTTGAAACTTTCTGAATATTAATTGAATTCGTATCATTAAATTACGCAGTAATATTTTGGGCACGGATGCACAAATGGCAAATAATAATAACTCCATACTTATGCATATGATTGTTCTAGAATTAAAGATAATATTAACAACAAGTGAAGGCCTTATAGCTTTTCATGAGTGCAACAATTGGTGTTAATGGCACGCAAAGGAATTACAAATGTTCAAAAGCGAAAGCTACAAATTCCATTAGGATACGATATATCTAAAATAATCTACATCTAAATAAGTCGCTTAAAAACGCCATCTAATTAAGCGATTGTATTATATCTTGACTAACCTAATCTAATCACCCCCATAAAGCTTCTTCTTGTGTTTGACAAATTCCCCTTCGAACGGGTATTGTCACGTGACAATGAAAGCGCATTTTCGCATTTCATAGAAATCTCAAAATCCTTCCTTTTGCATTCTGCATTTAAATTCTGTTTCACTGATTTGATGCAATTGTATCAATAGCGAATGTAATTAAGGGATCGATACGTTGGGCCAGGAAATGTCAGCAGATGCCTTTGACAGCCTTTATCGTTAATGAACAGAGTGGAGTCTCCATATTAGAAATGGGACTTTGAACTATGAAAGATTTTATTTCCGAGCAATCCGAAGTCGAATAATTCTTCACGGGAGCCTCAAGGTTGATTATTAATTTCCAAACCAGTTACGCTTTGGGTTTGGAAATGAGAAGGTGTAGTATTCACTGACTGTGTTAAGTGATTACGAGTTTCTTAAAATGAGCCTTTAAGCTTAGTTTGGGAAATGACAGCAAAATAGAGAGATTTATCTCCTCTGGTTATGTAATATCTATCTATTTCTCGATGTCTGTTTGAATATGTGAATGTATGTAATGAAGCATATGAATTAGACGACTGCCCAGCGTTCGAAAATATTCACATGCATATCGTGAGACTGACAGACAGAAAGCAGACAATACATGGAAACATATAATTAAAGTTTAAAACCTATCAGTTAGTTTGTGATTTTAATTCATACGTCATAATCTGTGCATTTAAGGCTAACCATCATGTACCAATTTCTATTCCTACTGGAAACTGAAAGTTAATTATAAATAAATATATTCTCATGAATTTATGCCTGCAGCATGTTCGAACCGAATAAAGATCACTTTTATTACAAAAAATATTTTTACACTATATTTTTTTGTTTCTTGTAGTACATTCATTTGTTCTCAACGTAAATGCGTGATTAAATTTGTTAGTGGGTGCCCCGTACGCTTAGAACCCGAAGCGTCACGCAATCAATCCCATTTGATTTCGGAAATATTTCTATCACGTCACAATTTGTTCCGAGCCTGTCTGATGTCACTGTTAGGTTAGGTACATTAATTAAGGCAAATCACCTCAACCGTTATCTGTCTATAGGAACGGATGTATTCATGGAGTGATTTCCAAGAGAAACTGGATTCTCTTGAAAGCAATGCAAAAAAGCAATGCAATGCACAACAAAGAAACCAGAAGGCCGTTTCTCTGTGAACCGAAGTTTGACTTAAGTAAACCTTTTGAGGGCGAAATCAGACAAGAAATAACGAACGAGGGACATAAGCACCTTCACACACGCTATCTCTCGACATTTAGGTCATTAAATTACAACTGAATTCTGATTTAGCATTCTGAGAATCTTTCATACGTAAAGCATTGTTGAAATTAGTTATCTCATATTTCGCTGATTGGTAACACTTGTCAAGTATTAATTCTAGATACTTTTCATTCCTTGTGTTCATCTGTTTTTTAATCATGAGTGTGTCTACAGACTTTTACCATTTGCAGACCAAAACAACATACGTATAGTAAAAATAACTTAGATAACAAAAGCAGAAAACAATATTTATTAGTTTTGTCCGTCATTACATTTGCTCATCATTTCAGGAATGATTTTTATGAATTTTGTAATTTAATATTTTTTTGCATTCAAATTCCAGGTATTCAATCAAAAATTCCTAATCTCTAATATAATGATTAATGAACGAAACCTTTAATTATTATCCCTTTCGGTTTACGGAAGCCTACGCAGACAGCTTTTCAACGTTATTTAAGCTAATCAAAATTTAAATCGTTATTTCTCAACGTGGGTGTTATCAACC
The DNA here is from genome assembly GCA_000611955.2 of Stegodyphus mimosarum. Taxonomy (NCBI): domain Eukaryota; kingdom Metazoa; phylum Arthropoda; class Arachnida; order Araneae; family Eresidae; genus Stegodyphus; species Stegodyphus mimosarum. The sequence continues at coordinate 80,998 of KK121119.1, read as the reverse complement.
AGAGGTGAGCTTTGAGAAAGTCTAGTTTACCGTCACTGATTCGATATGCATTAAAGGAGCATTGGAAACAAGTGGGCGATTAGGATGACATGTTATTTTCGCACATCACAGGTAAAAGTGTAGGCAATTTCCTAACAGCCATAACCAATAAGAATCAATACCTGATATTTCCAGGAATAAAAATCTCGGATCACAAATAAAAAGCGCCTATTGCCAGAAGCAATCAATTAGCCTTATACTAGTATGATGACGACGCAAAATTAAGCAGTTTTGCAGCTACAGAATGTGTTTTAAATATAAATTTGCCGAATCTGAAGTTATTCAATCACTTATCGAGTGACAGTTTAGAAAATAAGACTCCTTGAAACTAAACCTTTTTAATTTTTATATTAGTGGGCGGAGTCTGAAACATCTTCGCGTTTCTTTATAGAGTATGAAGGAAAACTCATCCTGGAACAAGTGAGTACTTATGATTTAATTGATTCTGTAACCGGCTTTTAGCTGGCTTTTGTTAGCTTAAATTTTAATTATAGTGTGAAGACAAGGCCACACATTTTCAAGCCGAAATCCATTTCGAGTAGGGCTACGGATGTTGGCTAAAAAGACTACAAACAGACCGGTTTGAAGTTCCTTCTCTCTCTCTCTTCCCTCTTTTGTATTACGTTCTCACATGTAAATGAAAGTTGCAAGGCATGTTTGCTAACTTTTCACCGCACGCCGATTCGGAGATACAGTTGTTTTCAGCAAGCCCTAGCGCTTTTAAAAAAATATCTTATTTTCATACCTATGAACAATATACAGCAAACAACACATTTTCTTAAAAATAGCTGAATATTTTTCATTTATATCAAGTTTTGTACTATTCTGCAAGCATAACATTGAAATCTAATTAGTCACTTCGGCGATGTTTCAAGTTTTCACTTGTTTCAATATCACTGTTTATCGACGACAAGCTCACGAATGTCATTATGTGAATAGTGTTATCTAGATTTGTGACTTATCTAAATAGTATTTGGATTCAGACTATTCTAATTGTGTTATGTAGATTTCTTGTGATCTATCTAAATTTAGACTAGGATATTAATGTTATAAATAAATACGTATTTCACAGGCGAAGCTATTAAGCGTTCTTTTTTTGGTAATTTTCATGGGTAAGTCACCATTTGTCTTTCATCCAATTTTAAGTTATTAAGACACGTCTGAATTAAATCTTAATATTCTATTTTATTCCTCTTATTGATGGTCGAAGTGCAAACAGCGTAAAAATCAAATCTTAAGAAAATATTATCTTTATTCAGTGTTTTTGCTGGAGCAATGCAGAAAATAATAAGGATATCTATCTCTACATAGTTCATTAACTCCCGTGCCTCTCAAATTTTGACAACAAGTAGCAATTACATATGCATAGGTTTTAATATAAGAAAAACACAGGCAGTTTCAATTTAAGGGTAAAGATAAAATAGTCCTAGTGTAAATGGAAGAATGTTTTCAAAATATAGCATATTTCAAAATTGTTGCGTGAAAGACACATTGAAAATAATCTGCAAGCACATTTTTCGATTGAATTCGTTGCATGCGGATTTGAGCAGCTCGCTGAATGAACTTAAATGGATAGCTGTAGTATATCCTTGGAAGCATAGTAGGAATAAAGAGACTTCTAACAAAAATTTTGAAGCTTTAAAGGAAAAAGATGATTGAAATTCGAAACATATTAGAAGAAATTAGAGGCATGTAAGATGCTTATTCTCAGAATAATCATCAAAGGATTTGCATACTCTCTCTTTCATATAAGCACTATGGCAATAAAATCAAGATATTAGTTATCGTATCGAGATCCGTATCGAGAAAATGAGAAATCCAACTAAGGGTCAGAATATGAGCAGCACCAGCGCATCTTCTTCAGCAACTCGTTAATGAATGTTATTTTAGTAACCGAAGATAGAGGAACCTGGACCAAGATGATTCCTTGAGACTTTGTCAGTAAATGTTTTATTATTTAAAAATAAATTTAGGAATGAAAGTGTTCTTGTGAAAAATTCCAATTTTAGAGGCAAAAGTATAAAAAATTGTATTATGGCAGGGTGCGGCAAAAACTGGTACAAGCTTACTCAAAACTCGTATCAAGTTGAGGCTAATTTCGTTTTGACTATCTGATTATGTAAACTTTGCGAGGGCTATATGTCTATAGGAAGAGACGGCTTTGTGGAGGACTCGTGTATTAGAATGGCTCATAAGTAGAACTGATATAAGAATAACTCTATAAGTAGAACTGGCTCATTTACACATAAGGAAGACCAGGATGACGCCCATGCAGCCAGCCTGTTTGTTGAGTGTAGTCCACTGCAGATACAAAAAATGGATCCGTATTTGACTGGTGCTTGGATTCTGGTGCCGCTTGAATTTTAGACAGTTTTTTTAAACACATTTCATAAACATGAAGATTTAAAAGACCACGATTGTCTAATCAACTGTAAAGATTCTAATTTTTCTGCGAAGAATCAGCAAAATATATACAAACAGTTGATTAAACAGATCAAAAGTATATAAATTAACTTTGAGGCAGATAATGGTATGAGTAAAACACTTAAATGATCTGACATTCATCTCGAAACTGTAATATTGCTTGGCATGCAGAGTAAAAAATTTAAAGGGTAATCGATAGTTTGTGCTTTGAGCAAAATAGAATGATTTTCTCATGATTTCAAAAAAGCCTTTTACGCATTGTTCCAACGATAAAGAAGAGAATGCATTAATAAATTTAAAATATGTCAGTATTTTGCTTCTAGCCTGAAGCCTGGATAAATGAAGAAGACCAAATGACAAATGCTTGCAAGACAGATTTGAGAAATTGTTCTTTCTCTGTACAAATGCATGTTAATAAATACCCAATACAAGTATGTTATAATATTTATGTTTATGTATTCCCATGGTCCATAATGTTTCTAACCAAAATTAATGAAGTCATCACCTTAAGTTTATTGAGAGATAAAGAAGAAGGGTGATTCAGTACGTAAGCGCCACTAAAGAACTCAATTAACCATTCCATTGATGAATCTATCTTTGTTCAGAAATGGCCTTGACTAGTGCGGTAGTATCGTGTGAGGAAGTTCCCCTAAACTGGCAATAAGAAACGTTTGAAAATATGGCTACTTAAGCAGTTTTGAAATACACATTTTAACATTCACTTAAACGCTTAACTATGTGCACGCATCTTTTGAAGATTCACGTGAAATCTTATGAGTCGGTTATTTGAAATATTGGTTTCCTTGCACGTAAGCTCATTTTCCTATTTTAAGGAAGCGATGTAATAAATTATCACGTTAGAAGTCTGAAAATATGACCTTAATATGATATTTAGATAGCGATATTAAAATACACATTTACTGTATACTACTGTTCCACTGCTCGCTTTGTGCTAGAAAAGTGTGGATTATATGTCAGGTGCATACACGCCTTTAAGAACTCCTTCAATCATATCTATTGTTTATCGTATTGCGTGAGAAGATTCATTTAATAATGTTATGAATGCAAGAGGTTTCAGTCAATACCTTCAGTTTATATTGTGAAGATATTTTACACTGCTGGCCTCGGTAAATGCAACACCCTGAAGGAAGCATGCAAATAACATGAAATTCACAACATGCATTAGCGGAGGTGAGATATGCAAATGATTAGAATTTCAGCGCAGACGCACATCACGCCCGCCTGTGGCGCCACTTCAAAGCGCTATTTAAGGCTTGGAGTTTATGACGGTTTCAAGTTCGGCAATTATGTTTTTCTTGTGTTTTTTTTTCACAAAAACGATAAATTATGCCGCGTAGTAAACAGCGATGAACGTTTGATCAAGTATCCGAGCTCGGCAGAGGAAGGATAGTCGCCTACCAGGAGTGTGGATTATCTTTCAGTTAAATCGATAGCTGTGTTGGACGAAACCAAACAACTGTAATGCGGATATATGACTGTTGGATACAGGAGGGTACGACGGACCGACGTGTTCGATCGCCTCCACCTCAGTGCAGCACTTCACGTAATGACAGGAACATTGTGCGCCTGGCAGTGAAGGATGGCTCAGCCACATCATGAACCATAGCCCAACACATTCAGTCTGTAAAGCATTATCCAGCGTCTGCGCGTACCATTCGACGCCGTTTACAGCAGAGTGGTCTGTCCGTAAGAGGTCCATTGCTTCGTCTACCCTTGACGAAGAACCATAGATGTCTAGGCCCCCTATAGTGCGATGAAAGAAGGATGTGGACGGTAGAATGGAATGAAATTGTCTTTACTGACGAGTCACGCTTCTGTCTACAATACCACGACGGTCGGATTCGAGTCTGGAGACACCGTGGAGAGAGGATGCTGAACAGCGGCGTTATGCACCGCCACACTGATCCTGCACCGGGTATTATGGTATGGGACGGTATTAGATATCCCTCTCGCTTTCCTCTAGTACACATTGCCGTCACTTTAAACAGCCAGCGTTACGTCTCCGAGGTGTTGAAGCCAGTTGTCCTTCCTTACCTTCAAGGCTTGCCCACAGCCATATTTCAACTGGATAATACGCGACTACACGTGGCACGTATTGTCTAAGGGTTGTTCGTCAATCGCCAGATTGAACTGCTTCCCTGGCCGGCTCGCTATCTGGATCTTTCGCCGAAAGAGAACATGTGGTCCATGGTTGCTGAACGATTGACCCAGATTACATCCCAAGCTGTCACACCAGATCAAATTTGGCAACGTGTGGAAGCTGCTTGGTCTTTCGGTACCCCAAGAACCCTTCCAAAGTCTCTTTGAATCAATGCCGAGGCGTGTGGCAGCGGTGATCTCCAACAATTGCGTCTACTCTAGCTACTAATTCTGGAATTAACCACACTTCACAGAAGTCTATAAATTTAATCATTTGATACTTGGTCAAATTGTTATCTACTACATAAATTTTGTTATGATATCTCTTGTCTTTCTTGGTGTTGCAATTTGGGTGGCCAGCAGTGTATATTATAGCCAACAAAGAAACGTCATGAAGAAAATTTTAAGTTGAAAATATGTACGGCATCGACAAACTTTACAAGCGTACGGACAGGAGTTAAAATTCATCTATCGGAACGTTATAATTATTGATTGGAAAACGTGAATTCTTTTCATAATCCTTTTTTATTTTTTAATATTAGAAATATCTTTAAGTTCCCAGGTTTTAATATAGTTAAAAATACATTTCATGAAATGAGAAAGTTAAAAACAAGTCTCATATAATAAACGATTGAATTGGAAACTCTCATTGAAACATTTTATTTTGAAATTATATCCCAGACTATTAAAGAAATCAGGAGCATTTGAAAGTATATCATTATGAAGTTTTCTTATGCAATGCAAGCTATCTGATTTACTTTTAAGAATCGATGGTTGCCCAGTATGTCTATAAAGCAAACTGCATCAAATCCCTCAATTTTTAACATGGTAATAATACCAGCCACAAAATGGAAATTTCTAAGGACCTCCTCCTGAAAAGAACAGGGTAACATCTAACAGGAGGAATTATAGATTAACCCTTATCTCAAAACCTCAATCATACTCCGAAGCAGTTAAAAAAACTTACTCCAATAAAATTTTTGCGGAATTATTTTTCAGAATGAGGGAGCTCGAAAGTATCTTCGGAAGCACTAAATTATCATATTTAACATTTCTTACCAATAACAACTGGCTGTAATTCTACCTATATCTTACATTGATTACGATTCTGGCATACCGACAGTCGAAAATTAAGAATCGCCTTCGTTGCCCTTTTGCCGGCAACGAATCTGTCATTGACGCGGTTAGTGTTTGGGAGGGTTACCACTGCGAAGTGTTACTTAAGCGCTTCGCTACCTTCCGCAATTTTTTTTAAAATTTTAATCTTACTAAATGTTACATTTATGGATTTATTTTAGGAAATGTGTTACCACAGACATTTAAAATGAAATCTTAATTGAATGTGGTATTATATTCGAAATATTAATATAGTGCTAACCATTTATTAACTATTTAAGCAAGAAAATGATTGTGTGAATAACAGCAAAATCAAATTCTCAAATAGCAGATTCATGCGTCGTACTTCTCTAACATTTTAAATAGAAGGAATTTCGTCAGGACCCTGAGTATTTTCTTCAGTATATACTGGCTTCGACTCCAAAGTCCACTGCGGTGAACCAAGTTTTTTTGCATTATGGCTACCAAAGCTTGCCTTCTTCTCCCATTAATATTTTTGATTAAACTATCTGAAAGGGGATGATGAAGGGGACCGCAAATGGGAAATCAAGCACAGAATAAAAAAAATTGCGAAACTTTAGTCTAATTGGGTAACTAAATTAAACACTGGTATGTACAGCAGACATGAGATTAACATAAAGCAGAAAATTGGGAAAAAGAGCTACGTCATTAAATCATTATAAGACCTAATATGAAGCTCTACCGGTTTCGAGGGCGAGTGACATAAATCTACTATTCTGAACAGGAAGGGAGACAGTGGGGCACATTATGAATTGAAACATTTAAACTTGTCCAAAGAAAAAAAAGATAACAGTTCTATTGTCGGGAAAAAGTAATATATATTATTTTTCTTTTCTATATATATATATATCTATATAAGAAAACAAATAACAGGGAAGTATAATTATCAAAGTTTGAACGCTTTCAGCAAAAAAACGTTAACGGAAAAGTCATTTGTTTATATTTCCGTAACGGGAAAGTTATTTGTTTACATTTCTTGAAATTCTTAGTAGATTAGTTAAGGTTATATATTTTCAAGATGATGTAATCTACTAAAACCTATCCGGTGGCCTTCTTTGTCATGTAAAACTATAATTATATGAACTTTCATTTCGAAACTTTTTTATGAACTTAGTTTTGCGTGTTGAAAAATATTATGCTGTATCATTATTTTAATGAAAACATTTCATTATTTTGTGAATAATATAATCGCAATATTTTACAAAATTTCGTGACTGATATTTTATATTAAACGTAATTATTTCTTTTAACTGCTGACAGCGATTGTTAACTAAATATAAGTAAAATGTTGAATGAAAAATCTTACAGAGGAGAAACCTATTACTACATTATTACCTATCTCTGTCTTTAAAATTATACGCTAAGTATTCTATGCTTTTGCTCAATGGAAACACATTATAGTCAAGTGTTGCTTTATTCGTATTTTCTTATGCTATTTTTGTCTTTCATATCCTACGTTGATTGTTTACTGTCTATGTTAAGCACAGAGAACATTTGTAAAAGAAAACAAATTATTAGTTTTCTATGTTTACGTAATAACTCATTTATTCAATTATTTTTAAAATTATTAGCCATTCATAATATGTTATTTTTATTATCTACTTTAAGCGGAAGCTTGTATAACTCTAGTTTCTTTTAAGATTCTTCACACGTATATTAGTTAAATTGCAGATTAATAATTATTTCTTCGAAATTATTTAATGGCATTTCCTGGTAATTATCAGTACTAGTTGCTAGTAATTATCAGTACTATTCATTTAAGGAGAAAAATGCCTTGTTTAGACGCCGGTCGCCTTAGATAGAAAATGGCACAAAATGATAAATCCAAATATAATTCTTCGTAATAATTATTATGAATTTTCATCTAACTAAATAGTAATAATAACTACTAGTGATAAGGAATAATTGATATTCGAATAAATAAAGGAATAATTAAATGCTATCTAACTGTTTTTTTTAACTGTTTGTCTAATTGTTTCTATTTTTTTTTGGTGAGAATCGAATTCGGGAGTGACAGAAAAGACTAAAAGTGATATCTCATTTGAATCCTTGGCCTTGTTCCTTTGAAGGCGAAATTCAATCACCTAACTGCATTCACAAATACCAAAATAGAGCATTGGGTTTGATGATATTTTGAACTTTACTTAAAACAAGTCTTCATATAGTCCACCTATTTCGCTAATCTTATAAAATGTGCAAATGAGAAATAAATAAAGCCATATGTATATTAGTATTTTATGAAATATAAAATTCATTAGTATAATTGTAATTACAACTGCAGCATTTTTTCTGACTAGTGCCTCCTGATATCATCGACACCGAGTCCAGTTCCGACGTTCTTTCTCGAGAGGGTGCTGACGTAACAATGGTGTGTAGAGCTAAAGGTTACCCGGCACCGACTCTGACATGGAGAAGAGAAGACCATCAGCCTGTCGCAGCTGGAAACTGGCAAGCGAATAATTTGCAAGGTGGGTAACCATTGTACCTTCATTACACCGTACGGAGATTGCATTCTGAAGGAATTTTGCTCGCAATTCATCGGGGACGTGGTAACAAGTCCCGATTTTGTCGCTAGGAAACGTAATAAATTCATGAAATATCCTATTGATTGCCGTTCCTGCGTTCTGGGTAATGCATGCGGAATTTGGATTTGCGATTTGAAGTGCAAGAGAATATTTTTAAGCGAAGATATACGATATTAAATTTGAAGTTGTGGTGAGTTCTAGGCATAAAATCGGATCGATCAGAATATAACGCATCCATGTAATATATTTACATTGAATTTTTGAATCTACAATCTTGCACTCTTATAGCTAGAATTTACTATCGATGTTTTAATGGCGCTTAAGAATGTATCCCCATATTACAGCTCTTAGCGCCGGTTGATCTCAGAATACATTCTTTCCAAACTCCTCAAACAGATTTCTGTTCAAGAGAAATTCCTCAAGCTTAAAAAAAAATAAACTTTCATAAAATTATCAGTTGCATACTTAACTGAGACGATAAACTAAGGCGCCTTGTAATAAATTTGTTTATCAAAGAAAAAATACCTATTCATGCGAGATCTGAATTCTCGGTATTAAAATAAAGTAAGGTTGGGTAATCAGATAAGTTCAAGCGTGTATATCAAACAGTAATTTAGCACTGATAATAAATATTATCTGTCAATCTACTTAACCTAATCATGACATATTTAAACAATTAAATGGGCAGGCATTTTTAAATGCAAATTAAAAGGCTCTGCAGAGAATATATGTAGATTACCTACAAGTAATATTAAATTTAAGTTAGGCAACGTAATACCTATAGATCGTT
>KK121119.1:54951-66288 GCA_000611955.2 Stegodyphus mimosarum | reverse complement strand
CTTGTGTACTACTATTATTATTATTATTCAAGTTAAAATAATTATACGACAATAAATGATGATTATAATTATTAAATTAATTATAATAATCATGCTGTAAACAATTATTATATTTTAAAAAATGTTTTGGACTAAAATCTAAATTCATTATTATACATATTTGAATTGGGAGAATTATATTATTTTAGAAAAAATTAATGAAACTAATTCTTCCATAAAACATCGCTATATTCGTAAATGTTACATCAAACAAATAACGATCAAATGGTGTAGATACCTACTGAGCTTTTTTTTTTTTTAACTGCAGAAAGAATATTTCCGATTAAAGAATACAGTTCCCTTATTTTTCGGTATCTTATGTTTAAAAGTAAGCATTCTTCACATAAAATGCATATGTTTTGAAAATGCAACATCATGCGTAAATACATCTCTGCAAATAATTTTGTTTAACACATGAGAACCGAAACTGCCTTTTCATGATATTTAATTAATATTCTACATAAATCTCAACTCATTCAAAAAATTAAATGTGTCACTGGCATCTTGTTGTTTTTAAATAATGAGTCTGCAAAATTGAGATTTGCTTGAAATATTTAATTTAATAAGTATATCATAATACGTCTTTTGTTTAAATATGACTTTTAGTGGGAAACGCTTTGGCTAGAAACGAGTCATAATATACTAAACATACTGTTTTAAAAACACACTTTCAAAATGCATTTAAAAGGAAGAAACCTGATCAATGCTTTACGTTTAAATGTAAACTAGAAATAAGATATCGTTATAAACGGATTGAAACATATCATACTTTTATTTCTTGATTTTGCGTTTGAGGCTTGTAAGTATGCTGTAATGATACTCACACATCATTACAGCATACTTAGAAGCCTCAAACGCAAAATCGAGAAATGCTATTTTCTAAAGGCACTGTGCAGCCTTGTCCAAAATGATAAAGAAAACATTCCTCTGAAATATCCATAACAAGAAACCGATGTAACTTCTTGTTTCTATGAATTCTTGATAGAAGCTGTCAGAAGTAGATACACATAAGAAAAACTTCACATTCGACATTTCTGCGATTTTTTTTCGCTTGTCAACCTAGAATCAGATGTCAAAAGAATGTCGTAAGGGATACGGAACCTGAGTATTCAGTAGTATAAGTAGAGTATATCGTGTATTTTAATGCTTTTTTTTATTATTCTTTTAAAGACATCGAATAATATTCATTAAAATAAGATAAACAATTTCCATATTATTAATAACTTTGCTAAACAAATGTCATTTGTTTGAGTTACTGTAAGTTTTATTAGACTTTGCCATTTTGAAAAACATCGAACTTGTTTAAGCTTAATAATAAAGGAAATTATATCAACATTCTTTTATTTAATTGACAGTTCATTTTATTTTGCAGATACATCATTTACAGAAGATGAGAAATCCATGAAAAGTAATGTATTGTTTTAATTCTTTTGATGTTTTACTATTAAATGAGTATTTTTTACTGCACGTATTTAAAGATCTATAAGTGATTATAATAAAACATGTACATTAAATTTTGCATAAATTGCGGATAGGGTGAAAAACAAAGTCCCTGTTTTGATGTTTATCGAACATATGTCTATTTTGTTTTGCGGAAAAGAGTAAAATATATTATTTCCTAACTGCTGATTTTCTGGGATGACTATAATTTGATTTCTTTGAGTTTTGAGAAAATATTCAATTCGATTGCTACGCTGTCGTTCGAAAGCTAAGAAGCCGACTAATTTTCAGGACAAAAGATTTGCATCAAGTAAAATAGAAGTAGAAAAAATGAAGCAACTATGGACCGCACGATGGTTATTCCATGCTCAATATGTTCTACATTTTACGAAATATATAATAATAATAATATATATATATATATAATCTCGTATATATCTGGGGAAAATATTTAATGTGATTAAGAAACAACACAAAATTAATGATGCATTGAGCAAGTATTACATTAAATTAGTAAAGCAACCTTGTGTTGGGGCTAGATTTAGAATAAAAAACTCAATCGATTTCAAGGGCAATATCAACACTTATTTACTTTCGACGATATATCTTTGCCAAACTAAAAGAGCATTAAAGTTTTGTATCAAGGAACACGAATATGTCTGAAAAGATGAAATTCACAAGTCTCCATTAGCTAATCTACTTGCGAATTTAATCATAAATTTGAATTTGTGTCTGCAAAAATTATCCAAAAATTTTCTTTCGTAGGCGAATTAAATTTTGCTTTGTTACAGACTATTTTGCCATGGCCATATCTTTGACAACGAAAGCAAGTCATAGTACTTTTTCCTAATTTATAGCTTTTGATTTTAAAATGCAACTCTAAATCTTTTTCTCCGAGCAGATACTTCTTCCCTCTTCAAGTTTCTTTTCACTGAGGGAAATGTATGGGAAGATTCATTAAGGTAACCTGGGTCTTCTGATTGTAAATTGGGCAACTTTGCGCACAGGGTAACCTCCGGCAATATGTTCTGCCTTGATTTCTTCTCGGTCAGAGTCGACTGGTTATACAGGGATAGCAGCTCTGATACCGGTGTCTGCTTTCCGTCTGAATTTTCTAAAATGTATCTCATACTTCAGGAATAATCCAAATGCTTAGTTATGGTTCTAGGTGTCATCAAAGAAAAGGGTGATCCTGTCTTTGATCCAGTATTGAGAGAAAAGTCTTCGTATCTCCTTCCATATAACCTAGTCTAGAGCATACTAAAGGAGGCTGTATTTCTTTTCCGTGATTTAGCCTGTGGTTAGAAATAACGGCCGGGAATGATCTTCACCCTTTTGATTTTCATCTTGACAATCCACATTAGTGTCATCGGGAATATCGGCTGCTAACTGTATTATCAAAATTCCAGTGACGAGGACTCAAGTTCTGGTGATTAGTCGAGGTCTGAGGAACAATGATATGGATTGACGTCAAGTTATCAAATTTCATAGTGGTAATCTAGTCCTTTCTTAAATTCGTCTGCGTTAGTGTAGTGTTCCTGCCTTTTCTATTAGTAGCGTTAATTTCAACAGGCATCTTGAAACTTTTGTTTTTATTTCCAGTTTAGAGAGGAAGAAATTTTCGTTATTCTTTTCTTGAATTTAATTGACCTGTCAGGATCTCAATGATCAATTCCGAGGATTTTTTCAGCTACCATCGACAGAAAATCCATATGCGTCTTTAGTAATGTTACCTCATTTGGGTTCCCATTTCGAACTTTATGCTGCAAGTCATTGAGGTTTTTAAGCGTTGGGAAGATTCTGACAACTTCACCAAGTTCTTCTTCTTCAGTACATCCCATATATAGACGTATATGCTTCGCATGGGCGACATTGATGAGTAAGTAAGCAACACTCATCATTCGATAAACGTTTCACGTAGCGAGTGCGAGGCTGGAATCAAAATTTGGCGAGAGCTGGGCAGGGACGTCTAAGAAATGTAATCTTGAAAGGGGAAGGTTTCCTTATGAAAGTTGTCCAGTGGAGGATATTCCACCTAGATAAGTGTCCCTTTCGACAATGTTCGATTGGCGGTATTGTGTTCTTTGTAAAGTTCGCATAAGTCCAGTTAACTATTCATCAGTAATTTATGGTCTTTCATTCAATGAGTAGATGGTTTTTGAAGGTGTTGTTCAATTACACGTACCGTGTGAAAGATGATGTTGTCGTCAATTGAAATAAAGTAAGAAATGATTACGCCAACATATGACTGCATATGAATCGATGATAAATTATGTATTCGAATAAGCTTTAACAAATACTTTCCCAGATGATACTGCTGCTTGTGAATGTGTCTCATTTAACAATGTTCGAGAGGTAATGTTGTTGTTCTTTACTTTCCCTAAATCACATTACGCAGTGAATCTCACTATAGGGATTACATGTTCTCATCTGTGAAGAATACTTACAGTTACTGCTCTGCGTTCTGCGTAGTACTCTCGCCTGACCAATTCATTCGCTATGTTCCGTGTGGAGAAGTGAGTGTTCAATATAAGTTGTTTGTCTTTCGGCAAATAATTCACGCATTTCATTTCACTCTCCTCATGAAAATCTTCTTAAGCCTACAAATGGACCAACAACAAGTGTGGCGTCTTCGTGTTTTCTTGTCTGAACTCGTATTTCCATAGCTTATGTTAAATTCGTGTTCTCATAGCTGCCCATGGTGCGTACAACTTTTAACTCGCGAGCGCGCGCCCTCGTATGAGTTACAGGAGCGCGCGCACTGAGTCCAAAATACTGGACGGTTTTTGAAGAAAAAATGCAAATCTTCAGAAAAGTGTCACATCTGTGCCAATAGTAAATTTTAGATTCAAACTTAAAAATATGTGCATTAAAATTTTTAATTTCTGAAAATGCTTTTATGAAATAAAATTTCTTAAAGGAATAGAAAATTGTATTATATATTAGCCTAGGAAAAAATATTGTATCTTTGTGTCGATTCTTTATTTTCCTTACTAGCTCTGTTGTTTACTCTGTATCGGTTCTTTATTTTCTTTATTAGCACTACAGATATCGAAAAAAACAGCAACAACAAATGTTAGCAGTAGTGCGTACAAATTGTTATGTGTTCCACATACAAATATTTTTCACATTCTGCGCAGAGCGTTTTCGTGCGCGTTTTCGCTGGACAAAATCTAAATTTTTTATCGTTCCAGATAATTTTTTCTAATAAAGCAATTTATGTCATTCTCACTTTCGTTTTCAGAATCTAGATCAGTCTCTGAGAATCATTATCATATGAACTAAACATTCATTATCACTTCCATCCTTATTTTCTTCAATATATTCTATATTTGAATATAGAATATATTGAATATTGAATATAGAATATGTTGAATATAATAAGGCATGACGCATCTAAGAACCTTTGCAACATTTCTTCTTTGTAAGATTACGTGACATATTTGCCGCTTTCTATACTATCACGAATCAGCTATGTAATACTAATAATACAAATAGGCGCGCTGGGTCTAAAACGCCCGATCCAATCAAAATCAAGACTCAATCAAATCCCCAGTAAAAAAAAATCGGAAACATAAAGAGGTCGACCATAGACACGACTACACTGGACTTCAACAATTTGCGTGAAATAGGCGTGCTTTGAGAAAGGTTTGTTTAATTCCGCTGTTTCACTGGACTCAGCGCTAGCGCTCGTGGATTAATATATGCTAATATTTTATTCCCAGTGACTAGGCCAAAATGTTACAAAGAATAAAATCTTGTAAACAAGGTTACAAGCAATAGACCTAAGAAAATAATGACCGCTTTCATTGCCTAAAGAGCGTTCCTGCCTCTCAGTGCCTTGACTCTTTTGTAAGACCATGAAGAGCCTCCCTTCGGAGCAGGTGAGCAACTGTTAATATGGACCGTTACAGATGGCCGTAGTTTGTTTTCTTTTGCTCACACTATAAAAAATTAAATTTAGTATAATAAATTATGAAATAGAACGTTTGCAGGAAATAAGCTAATTAAATTCAGAATTATTCAGGAGTAGATTGTTTCATGTGGACTCATCTCCAAAGAAACTTGCTCAGCTTGTTATTCAGATAAAAGTACTCAGTTGTTTGGATAAAAATTTTTATTATATATATAAAATTAATTAATTTTCATGAATACATTGTTTAGGGAAACATACCTAAATATAGCATCTGGTATGGAGAATTTATGAAGTAAGAAATTAGAACATAAAATAACAGGAATTTTAAATGAAATGATAGTAATAATTGCAGATAGCCATGGAGTAAATCCAGTTTGCTGAAACTAATATTTATCTTATGATATTATAACTATAACGCCATTAATAATTGCGTATATTTGGGTTAAACAACAGGAAAATAAAAACAAATTAATCAGAACCCCATGCAATATATATATAACACCTAAGATTAAAATACCCTTTTTTAGATTATATAAATTACTAAATAAACATGAATTCTTGAAAGTGATTACAATTTTTTAAGTTATATATGAGCTTTAATAATTATGATGAGAATATATTGGACTATTGCCTTGAAAGCTTTCTTAGCTTTGTTTTAATTTATTGTATCATGGCTTCAAGGGACTTCAAAGAAAGTGACCTAAAATTCCTCAAGATATTTCTAACCTAAAGTTCTTAATGTATTATGACATGTTTTTTCCGAATGTGACAAAAGTGTGCAATTAGCAGTTAATTAATGTCGATATCAATAATCATTTTTATGCGCAAAGACTAAAAGCAGATGTAAGTTTAATTTTGCTCAATGCTTGGAAATCTGTTCTTGATATCTATAAACACTTAATTATCGTTGCAAGGATAAATTAGAAGGCGGGGCGATAATTCATGTATTTCTTAATAAAATAATTTTTTTTTTTGTTTTCCAAGCTGGAAAAACAACAATCGCTTATTTCATTCTTTCATGGAAGAGAGGACGGGCAAAAAATATAAAAACATTTTAGTAGTGAATAAATGTGATACACAGTGCAAATATTAAATGTATGCACATTGAAAATATGAGCCGAATTACATACCCCAAAATATTGAGTCTTAGATATTATTGAAAATTTAAGAAAGCCAACACTTTAAATTGCTTCTTAAAAGTATTTAAGAATTTTACGGAATTTTCTAAAAAAATTGATATTATTAATGCAGATCATTAAAAAACTGTGCGTGCAGTTGACATATTTGTTCCGAATGTTAGTATGTGTTTATCTATTGCAGTTATAATGATTTTACACAAAATGACACTCTGTTTCACATATAGGCTGCGAAGATCGTTTAGTCTCTTTCAAGTATATTCTTTATGCAGTACTGCGTCTCGGTAAGGAGAAATTCCGCATTTAAAAACCATATGTTGCACTTGAAGTATTCAAGTGATGTAACTTTCTGTTTCATTGTGAAACCTCAGAAATTTACCGGAATTCTAAATAACTAAATTCTATTATACTCTCCTTAAACGTAAAAGTAAATGTTTTCCAAAACGCATACATTTTAAGTTGTGAATATTTCAAAATGTTTCTTTCACTTCTTAAAACGAATGCAATGCATAAGTAATGCATAAGAATGCAATGCATAAGTAACATATCTAAAAAGGTTTCATTATTCCTGTTTTTATTACGATCAGTTGAAATTTCAAAAAACGAACTTAGCGAAACAGATTCCTATTCTTATTAATAATCTTGTAGTTTAAAGAAAATCAGTATAGCGTGAAGAGTGACTTTTTGTATATGAATTATGTTTACAAATTTGGAATTTTATTACGAAGCCTAAGTTTTCAAACTCCAGAGCAGTTTAATGTATGGGAATGTGCCGTACGTGAAATCTTTGCTTCATCTTAGTGATTCAGACGTTTATGTTATAGAAATATAGGAATCTCTCCCGTTTTCAATTAAAACAATTTGAAATTCATTCGGTTTATTAATTGCAAACTTTTTTACTGATCACGAGAAAGAATTTAACTTAGCAGGATCCATACAGTAATTTCATAAAGAATTCAATAATTTGTACCACAGAACAACATGTAATTCCCTTGATTATATAATTTATCTATTTATATACTTTATCACTTACCATATTTACATACTTTGTCGCTTAGTAAATTTACATACTTTTATTTCCCCATTTATATACTTATCTTTAAGGATCTTCTTTCAAGTGTTCGGCAAGATGGTCTCAAACAACACAAGCAAAGGTACAACGAAGGCATGTTTTGAGAAAAGAGCGAATTGCGCATAAAATTACATACTGAAATTTGTAGAAAATATTTTGTCTTGAAATTAAAACGTAAATTAAGTTCTTATGAATCAAAGTTTTGAAGAATTATGGAAACATAAATCAAAGACTTGGATTGAAATTTAGAATGAAGTTTATTGTTCTTTGGTAATATAAACTAAGTCCGAACTCTGATAACCTTGGAACGCATTATAGCTTCTTTTCAACAGAACTACAAAGTTTAGAATGTTTTCAAACGAACCTTTTTTTTAAATCAGAAATGGAGTATAAATGCACGTCTCGTGCTTGACAAACCCAACCAACCACTTGTGGTGATATAACAAAGTAGCATTCAATTTCAAGGTTTTAGAATAAGTATACGAATAGGAATTCTGGTGACCCTGAGGTTTCGTCTGGGCGTAAAACCTTGAATACTACCTAAAATTGTTCGCATGCGCGTTTTCAGCCTTTCGCTTACTCTGAAATTTGACAGCTAGTTTGAATACGCTTTCCAGTGTTTGCGTACTTCTAACTTTAAGAAAGTTCTGAATTGACGGAAGCAACTGCGGCAAAATTATTTCGATGATTTCTTTGTCGGGCCTTTTTCCATATAATAACTTGACAACGTGGATCTTTCTTAAGATAAAATCTGTTAATTCGTCGAAATTAGTTTGATATTTACTGAATAATTCTGATTCCAGTCTTATGCAAGTTAATAGTCATAAGGGCGTTATTCTTTTATGTGATGCAACTTATTTATCGTTAAAATTGCTTAAAGATGTGCCAAAATTCTTCTTCACGCAAATGCTAATGTAATTTTTCCTTGCAAATGCTTTAATTTGAATTTAAAAAATATGCACGCATACATAAAGCTATGCTATATTATTCATTAATCTCAGCATATTACAGAATTTTTAAAGCATTTTCTATATCGAATTTAATGGTGAGTTTTTTCTGGGAATAAATAAGTGATTATTACTGTTCTTTTAATTCATGCTCTTTAAGTCTCTTAAGTCATGTCCTTTTAATAAGAAAGAACAAATTTTAACCAAAAATGGTTTCTCATAAACATCCACTTTATACAGCCATAAAAATTATTCGAAGCAGATTATTTGAAGTAATGCAGCTACACTGTAAATAAGAAATACATTTAAATTAATTTATTTAAAAATATAGCAACTAGTTACAGGAAAGGAAAAAGGAAATATCAAATCATTTCTTTCGGTGTTATTTTTATTTTGAAATTTCATAAATTTGCTCTCTAGTATTAATACTAATATAAAATAAATTATTCTAAAGCCACTTTATTCTATATTAGTAACATGAGCTTGGTATACTTCTGTCATGATCCATGTAAAGCGTGCTCATTTTGAAAGAAACGTGCAAAACTTTCACAAGCTATAAACGTATGCATGTCATGTATATTTTTATGCTTTTGTTCTCCCCGTTATGTGTGCGTTATTGTTGCCTGGTATGAGAAGATCCAATAATATCGGAATCGAGTTTTCCACCATTTTAAACACTTACCATAAATGAGTAAGTAAAATTGCCATATTGGGTATTTTTTGTTGCTTTCAAATGGCTACACACACTCCAGGTAATGATTGCATGAACCCAAGAAAAGGAAACAGCTGAAAATTATTACCTTTTGCAAAATGACATGTGTGGAAAGAAATAGATTGCCCGTAAAATACGATTCCATTCGCATATAATAGATCATGATGCAATGCTGGGCGGAGAAGACTTTGAGTAATCCAGTTTGCTAGCAAAATATCATCTGCCTTCGGCTTACAAGCACGCGAGCAGAAAGCTATTATTGGTAACCACAGAGTATCAACGCTTTCCGAGATGATATTCCTTCCTTTTTTGAGCAATATTTATTTCCTTTATTTATTTATTTACTTTTTTTTTGTCGGCTGAAAGCCGAAATCGATAACATCTGAAGAAATCTAGAATTCCACATGCAGGAAAACGACGAGGAAAAGCATCGTAAATGATGTAAGACGCAGACATTCAATTTTTATTAGGTTTTTCCTAGGAAATAGGGCTTTATGCTCTTTTTTGAATATTTTAGTAGGTACGAAGTCGTTCATGTGTGTTTACGTTTCCTCTTAAATCTGCTTTTTTTCCCTCCCTTTCGTTGTTTGGATGTTTTATTTTGCTTATGCGAGTCATTCAGGAATATTTTTTCCCCTGTAAAAAATTTAGAGAGCTTAATAATTAAGCATAGAATAAACGCATTAATTAACTCACTCAGAGAGTTTTATGAACCATCAAAAGAGCTTAGTTGCCTTGTTTTACGCAATAAAGATTGAATTTGATGAATAAATAAACTAAGGGGCTATTTCTTTAAGAGAGGTTTCACAGCGAAACTCAAGTACTCGAAAAGAGAGGATGGAAAATACTTCTCTAGAGAAATTACCTGAGTAAAATTACTTAAAAAATATTAACCGTTTATATTAAAAGACGAAATAATGGGAATATAAATAAACCGGGATTGTCTAAGTTTATGCCATTATATTTGCATTTGTTTTTGGTGAGAAAAAATTTCTCATTCTAAAGAAAGAATAATCATTAACCCAAAATGGCTTCTCACAAACATCGCATTTTATATAGCGATCAAAATTATCTCAAGAAATATATTTTCGCAAGTTCGCTAGTGTGCAGAACATTTGATTCGGCCAGGTATACGAGGGGTAGTCAAAAACTTCCCGGAATTTCGTCGCAGTTCTTTATTACTACTACACACTTATTTAATAGACTTCAAAGTAGGCTCCATCAAAATGCACACACTTGCTCCACCGCTCCTGTCATTGCGAGAAAGAACGATGAAAGTCCTGTTGTGGTACCATTCGAAGTTCAGCCGCCACGCTGGTTTTGATGTCTTCTGCTGTGCTACCTTTGAGGCCCATTTTGATCTTGGGAAAGAGCCAGAAATCCGATGGTGCCAAATCCGGTGAATAGGGAGGCTGATGGAGGAGTGGAATTTTCTTTTCTGCCAGACAGGTCTGCACAGGAATCAATTTGCGGGAGGGAGCATTGTCGTGATGCAGTAACTATTCTCCTTGCTATTTGGGAGGACATTTTCTTCGGACTGCCTTCCTTAATCTTTTCAAAACATGCACGTAAAAAGAGCCGTTTGGATTTGACATGACGTGATTTCTTTGGTCGAGGAGAGGCCGTTGTATGGCATTTTGATGACTATATTTTGTCTCCCGGTCGTAAGCCTACACTCAGGTTTTATAGGTCTCGTCACCAGTAACGATTGTCTGAAGAAACATGGGGGCTCTTTGAGCTTCTTTCAAAATATTCGGCTGCAGTCAATTCCAAGTTTCCAATTGGTCCGGATTCAGCAGCCGCGGACAAACTTCGCACTGACACGTTTCATCTTCAGATTGTCTCGCGGGATTGCATGAATGGATCCATGTGAGATTCCCACCTCCTGTACCAGCTCGGATTGTAAAAAGGATTTAAAATGGATTCAGAAAAGGTTTTTAGTGATATTAGTACGTACTCACATACGTGCTATAAACCTTATCGAAGAAAGGTCAAACGATCGGTTATCTGGATAACGTAGGAAGAATAAACGTTTTATTTGATATTTTTCCCATCTCAGTTGGCCGAAGAAAGAA
>KK121119.1:36771-49454 GCA_000611955.2 Stegodyphus mimosarum | reverse complement strand
TATATATATATATAACAGTTAAACAATAAAAAATTAATTATAAGGTTTTATAGTATTTTTAAGTACATGAGATTGAAGTAATAAAAAAATGTGGCGAACCATATAATAATTGCATTGAAGTCATTGCATTGAATATCATGGAACAGTGACACAAGTAATTGGAAATTATATATAAATATCCGCAGAAATTATAGCAGAATTTCTTGTAATAATATAAGTGATAGTAAACAAATAACATATGTAAAAATGAGTACTCTAAATGCGCTTAAATTTCTATTTGGGAATTTCGATATAAAACTCGTAATTTTTAGCTACCCCTACAATTTAAAGTCATATATCACAAAGAACATTATAATAGCTAAAAATCATTCTGGGTATTTTAGTGTATTAACTACAGCCATGTAACTTAAAGATAATTTTTTTGTAACTTATTCATATTTTGTTAAAATTTTATCAACCTATGAAATGTAAAGAATAAATTAGTTTAGTATACCAAATCACTTAACATAGTCACATTAAAATCATGGAGGTACTTTTGCTTCATTGGACTATCGCTTTCACGGAAGACGTTCCGACATAATCTAGTTGTCTTTATGTTATGAAAATTTTGTTTTGTTTTTCACCTTGATTTCATTTTGTTACATTTAAGTTTTCATAGTGTTTTATTTAAATAACCGTAAATTTGGTTAGCAGGTAGATGAGTAATACTGAAGAAATGACGAGGTACTTAAGGTTTAAAGAAATGAAGGAAGATATGGCATTATTCATAAAATTTCCATATTATTTCTCAACAACAGTTATCGACGTGTAAACTGGCATGAACTGCCCAACCGGGATAGTAGTTAGCAACGCTGACTGCCTTAACGAAGAGCCCCTGTTTTGAATTCCGAAGAAGGCATGGATGTTTGTAAATGTATTGCCTGCGCAGCATGAGGGCACTCTGAATATGCAGCGAACCGAAGGTTCTCTCGAGAGGTTGGTGGTAGGGGAGGAGGAGTGGTAGACCCTCGCACCCGTCCCCTTCCGGTATGCTCTCCTTTTAAATTGGGGGTGTTGGCAGAACTGAGCAAATTCGCATTATCACCTGCAGGGTGCTTAAGGATCTTGCCAATGATAGGCGCAATTTTGCACTCCTTACCAGGATGAATTCCGTGTGCTTGTTCTGATGCGACCATCAGGCAAGTGAGATAAGTCACAACAACAATCTGACGTGATTCATTTATAGATTGCACACGACCTAGTGATTGTCATAAGAGAATGGAATGGAAATTATTTGTGTGCAAAATGAACGGCAAATAGATGAGTGATAAGTAGGCAGATAAATGTCGGGTCAGTTAGAGGAATAATTCCTCATCTTCTAACCTTATATATCTAGTGTCATGGTATTGAATATGTTAACATTTTAACAGCATGATTATAATAAACGATGACTGATTTTCGAAATTAAAATTGGAAATAATAAAAAAAAAAAAAATTTTCAATTAGTCCGTAATTTTAACTTGATAACTTACGTTTTTGAATCTATTTAAATTTGTATTAATTTTTAGTAATATTTATACTAATAACTGTTATTTATGAAAAAAGACCGAAAAATTGGATAGGTTATATCGTGATTTCGTAATGGATATTTCGACTCTGTATTATAGGAAGGGAAATATTTTCAAGATAATTTTATATTAGTTGCATATTGTTATCCTGGGCAACTTTTAGTAAAGTAAAGTCTTAAAATACCACTTTCCTTTATTCTGTCATTTCCTTTGCATACTGGACTCTGATTAATATTGCCCATTTTCTAACAACACTCACAATTTCCTAACTGCAGTTATTAATGCAGTTACATTTCTCCCCAGCAAGTTGGGCATTGATTAATGGAGTCCATTTTCTAACTATTTCGGGTATTAAGTCAACATCTGCTAAAAATTCACCAAAAATCTGAATTCGAAATCATTATGCGCTCCAACCACAGAGCGAACCAATGGGGAGTCTCAAGTAACATATTGCCTACTCTACGTCCGCTGGGTTTGGAATGCGCCATTTCAGCTTTCAACCCTGTTGGATTACAATGCAACACAGAACTGCAGAGAAATGACCAAGCATTCCTTTAACAATGCTTCCCTCCGGTAAGCAGGCCAAATTAGGGTAATGATCCTGACATCGTGGCGGAAAGTTTGTGGAAAAGGGGAAGAATGGTGGCTGTTACATAATGGGACACATTTATGTGAGTGTATTATTTTCATTTTTAGCGCTCATTTGTATTTATGTTCTCCGCCCGAAACGTTTGCATAAATCTCCTGAATTTTCGACGGTAACTTTCTTTGCTATAAATGAGAAAGTGATGGGATTTTCATAAAGAGAATGGGTAGACTTTTAAACGAGACGGGGTCAGTTAATGGAAACAATTGATCACTGAAACAAGGGAGACGAATGATAGATATGAAAATGATTTTACATGAAAGAATCTATTCAAAAAATAATTTTAAGGGGCTTACATCAAATGGCAAAACATTAAACTCGAGGTCGCTTGTATGATAACATTTCTGCATTTAAAATCAAAGCTTATTCAAGCAAAATCGATATGAACATATTTCAGAAAAATTACTGTTTCGAATTTTCTGATTGAGAATGATAATAGAAGAATTTCTGATTGAGAATGATAATAGAATTTATAAGAAATATAAAAAATTAATAAAAGTTAAATAAAGCGCTAACAGATGAGGATGTGAAAATATATCTGGCAAACGAGTTCATTAATTTGCATATGAACATTTTGTAAACTTCTGAATTTATTAGTAAATTTAGTATAAATTTATTAAGTGTTTATTATTAGCCCAAACTGGCAATTTATCAATTTCGTTAATTTCTTTTATTAATTCTTTAATTTTCGTTAATTAATTTTTTGTTTATTAATACGCCTATTAATTTCGTTTTCGCAATTTGTGTCGTCCACTATAAAACGGCGTTGCACTTTTCAAATTGTTGCCACTAAACATTAGAGCCCTGAATTATATTTAAAGAAGCTAAATAATGAAGAATCTGCATGAATGTATGTAAGTTTCTCGCACTGTAAAAAAACGGTGGTTTTTAGAGACATCAAATTTTCAATAATGTAGTTCTCCACTTGAGTATGGGCCGAAGTTCTCCACTTGAGTATGGGAAACCTATATTTGGAATTTGAAATGTCTTTTATTATCGGTTTCATATTCTGTAAACCTCTAACGAATTTTTGGTTAACAAACTCAACGCCTTCAAGGCTAGCAATGGCAACACTGTACGAAAAAACGTATCTCCAGCGCGCGAGACTCTGTATCGCAAATTCTAAAGATATGCTCTTTTGAAATATTTTGTGATATTGCTATTGAATTGAATTTTATGGTTTAAGGGAGAAAAACATGATATTTAATGAGGTATAGAGACGTTAGGTATTTTTGGAAGCAGGAGAGATAAAAAAAAGCCGGAGAGATCAAAGAGCCCTCGCTGGTACTCGAACCGCGGACCTCTCGAATACGCGCCGAGCGTGCTGATCACTACACCAAAAAGGCAAGCCAAGGAGGCGGGAGAAATACATCATAAAGATAATGCACAAAACATTAAAAAAACTTTTATCGTAATATAAAATCAGACAGTTTTCAGAATTTTTTTTAATCTTTTATAAATTTAATAATAAGTTGAAATATAACCAAAAACCTTGAATATTCAGTTTGGTAGTCGTTCAAATCTCACCAAATATAAATATTTGGAAACTGTTTGTGAGGAAATATCTCACTTCCCTTAAAGTGCATTCAAGGTGTAAATAATAGCATATGCCCTTCTACCAACTGAAGGATCCATGTTTCAGATCCTACACAGTGCATAGTTGCTTTATCGCTTGTTGCCTTCTGAAATTATTTGACGGTATACTGATTATGGTGCTCAGAAGTTTTTACAATAGTTTCAAAAGGAACCAGAGAAGCATATTGAGCTTTAAAAAATATTTCTAGGATTCTGATTTTTTACTGATAGTAATTTTTTTAGCAATTTCATTTGGAGATTATTTTCTTATAGGTTTTGTATTACTCCAACTGATAAACTAATAATTAAATCAGTAACTGGGAACTGGCAAAATCGCATGTGACTCAGGAGGACCTAATTTTTTGCTATGGGCAGCGACTAAGCTAACAAAATTTATTAGTAATAACCTCAGGTTTTCAGATGTCTATGTAGATATTTCGCACTTCTAACCGTTTTGAAGATATTTAAAGTATTCGCATATTAACAGTATCATTAGAAACAGATTGCTTGAACCGCTTCTTCGTATAAACCCGAGTGTTTTCATTAACTTGCACTAAACGTTTAGATTTAATATCTAATATTACAAACAATTTTCCAGAAAGTTAAACATGAGATTTTAATTTGAATTTGTAATTTCGTCTTTGATATTGTTTTACCAGAAAAGCTGTTGACAAATGTAATTTGAATTCCGTACTGCTGATTCCTATTGCTAATTTTATTTTATAGTTCTATCGCGAACATCTAAACGTATGAAAATCAGAATATAAAAAATTCCATGGATAATTCCAAATCAAATATGTTTCGCATTTTCCATAGTTTTGCAAAAATTCTCCAAGTTTTAATGAAACAATTTCATAACCTTTAAAATAATCCATATTTAGAATTTAAGTATCTACATTTTTTAAAAATCTTCACACCGTATCTCAGGCCACCATATGGTGTGCGTGATCATTGAACCCGAAATGTTAATTACTTAGATGATTCCATTCAAGTTCTTTGATTTAGCAATTACATACAACCCAATTCAAATCTGATTTCGTGATTGAAATTATCGCTATTGAAGAAAAAAACAAATTAGTGATCTAAAGGCTTACATGGATTTAAATTTTAATATTTTTAAAGTATTATTAAAAGTTCTGTCCCCCGAATATCAGGTTTTACATTCTTTATAGCTTTTCCAAGACATAATATGTTCATTATAAAGTTTGTAGCGCTTACGTAATTTGATAACCAGTTATTTTACGTCTGGAATCTTTACTGTCTGTTCTCTCTTTTCACTTTCCCGCCAGAATGCAAATGAGCTCTCGTGTGTTTAAGTGAAGGTTTGTAGGTTTGTTTAGACAGAGCGTGTTTTGCCTACTGAAAGTCAGGCTGCGAGGTTAGCTATTCAAAGACAAAAGTTCCTGTGTTCACCCATGTAGGATAATTGCTGATAGTATTACACGTCGATGAAGTTTAAGAGCCAACAAGTAAATTTATCACCGCAACATTTCATTGTTAACTAGCAGATTTACACTGCTGGTCACCATAAATGCAACACCCTGAAAGAAGCATGCAAATAACATGAAATTTACAACATGCATTAGCGGAGGTGAGAAATGCAAATGATTATAATTTCAGCACACACGCACATCACGCGCGCCTATGACGCCACTTTAAAGCGCTATTTAAGGCTCTGAGTTTTCAAAGATTTCAAGTTCGGCAATTGTGTTTTTCTTGTGTTTTTTTCAAAAAACGATAAATTATGCCTCCTGGTAAACAGCGATCATCGTTTGATAAGGTATCCGAATTCGACAGAGGAAGGATAGTGGCCTACCTAGAGTGTGGATTATCTTTCAGTTGATTTCGGTAGTCGTGTTGGACGAAACCAAACAACTGTAATACGGACGTGTGACCGTTTGATGCAGTAAAGTACGACGGACCGACGTGTTCGATCACATCCACCTCAGTACACCACTCCACGCGATGACACGTGAACATTGTGCACATGGCAGTGACGGATCGCTCAGTCACATCCCGAACCATAGCCCAGCACATTCAGGTGAACATTGTGCATCAGGTGAACATGGCAGCGACTGATCGTTCAGTCACATCACGAACCATAGCACAGCACATTCAGTCTGTAACGCATCATGCAGTGTCTGCGCGTACCATTCGACGCCGTTTACAGCAGAGTGGTCTGTCCGCAAGACGTCCATTGCTTCGTCTACCCCTGACGCATAACCATAGACGTCTCCATAGACGGCAGAATGGAATGAAATTCTGTTTACTGACGAGTCACGCTTCTGTCTGCAACACCACGATGGTCGAATACGAGTCTGGAGACACCGTGGAGAGAGGATGCTGAACAGCTGCGTTATGCACCGCCACTCTGGTCCTGCACCAGGTATTATGGTATGGGGCGGTATTGGATATCACTCTCGCACTTCTCTAGTACGTATTGCCGGCACTTTAAATAGCCAGTGCTTCATCTCCGAGGTGGTGGAGCCAGTTGTCCTTCCTTACCTTCAGGGCTTGCCCACAGCCATATTTCAACAGAATATAGCGCGATCACACGTGGCACACATTGCCCAAGGTTTCTTCGTCAATCGAAAGTTTGAATTGCTTCCCTGGCCGGCTCGCTGTCCGGATCTTTCGCCGATAGAAAGCATGTGGTCCATGGTTGCTGAACGATTAACCCAGATTACATCTCAAGCTGCCACACCAGATCACCTTTGGTAATGTGTGGAAGCTGCTTGGCCTGCTCTACTCCAAGAACACATTCAAAGTCTCTTTGAATCAATGCCGAGGCGTGTGGCAGCGGTGATTTCCAACAATGGCGGCTACTCTGGCTACTGGTTCTAGAAGAATCCAAGCTTCACAGAAATTTATAAATTTAATCATTTAATACTTGGTCAACATGTTATCTACTAAATAAATAGTGTCCTCATATCTATTTTCTTTCTTGGTGTTGCAATTTGGGTGGTCAGCAATGCAGTTTTACTTCGAATTTCTTATTTGAGTTCTGTCCAGAACTGTTGGCTAATTTGTAAGAACCAGGTGTGCCTTCTATTCATCTTGCTCACTTTGAAAATGGACGATACTTTTACACCCTTCTCAGATATCTGCAGTACTTTAGAAAACATTACCCGTAAGTCTCTTACAGTCTTATTGAGGATCAGTCACAAGTTACATTTAATAAAATGCTAATTCCTTACAAGATTACTGAAGCTTTGCTTTACTACCATAAATATCCTGGATCAACTAACTGCGTTCTCATTAGATATTAGATAAGGCACATTATTAATTGACGAATGTCAGCGATTCGTGGCAAGGTCCCTTGGAGTTGGTGTAGGCTTTCCTGTCCCAAGGTGATTAGTAACAAACACTGGTTGACGAAATTATCTTCATTTTTTATCTTTAATAGAGGATCATAATTCTCGCCTGCTATTTGACCTAATTCTCTGCCCTCTGCTAGTGTGTCGAAAATTCATCCACATGGTGCTGTAAATATAAATTGTACTGCGTTGAAAATAATGTAAGCATTATTCGAAAAATGCTGAATGGATGCAACCAAAGCGACATCTATCAGGAATACAGTTTATTTAAATGTACATTTCATATGATATGAAAAAATCGATAATTTAATGAATACTGCTTATGGTAAAAACTTTTGATACGAGGGAAAAGTTGAGAAAAGCGGGTATAAGGATACTGAATAAACATTGTCTAAATAGGCAGATATTTTGAAGAGGCTGCTTTTTGTCAGCCTTAAATAGCTGGTTGGATAGGAAGAAGCGAAGCAATATTTCTTCATAAAAAATATTGTAGAATTAGGCAGTATTTCAAATTAAATGCAGAGATTTGAAAGAAGAAAAAATAATGTTTGGGATGATCTATCTCTTCACTACCAAGAAAGAGAAAGTTTCAACGCCGATAAAGCTACGCTGTTCTGTAAGATGATGCCACATTAAACGTTAAAATTTAAAAGAGCCAATTTTGCACTGCCAGAAAATTTCCAAAAGTGCTACTTATAATTCTTGTGTTGTTCTTGTGTGTATGAATGGTACTGATAGTCATAAATTTTTAAGGACTGAAAACTCTCAAAAGCAAGATGTTTAAAAAAGGAGAAAATCTTATTATTCCCTACTAAGTTAATCGTAAAGCATAGATGACGTGAAAGTTGTGTAAAAGTAGAATTATGAAAGCGGGATAAAGAACTTTTATTCAAAAACTTAAAGATTCTATTAATGATTGACAATTGCAATGAACGTATAAATGTTTGAGACAGAATGGATTAACCTCTTCACACCTGAAGTTAAAATAGTTAATTTAAATATTAGTTAAGTTTTTATGCTTGTTTTTTGTCTATACATGGGGAAAAAACAGTTTTTTTTTGTACATGTATATTTGGGAACCAAAAACTTTAGCTACGCCTATGTGGATAACTGGAGTCAAGAGGTTAAGACTGCTTCCTTGACCCCGAACACAACTTCCATATTGCAAAAAAGGGAAGAAGGCGTTATCAGAAGAGGAAATGTCATTACATGTTGCTGAATAGATAGCCGTCAATGTAATTTGCCGTATTCATAACTTAACATTATAGGAAGCAGATGTTTTATTTCCAGACGGAGTGTTAGGGCTCGAAAAATTTGTCTACTCATTGCTGTTGACGAAACTGAAATCAACCGTTCCAAATAATAATTTCTAGAAGAACTAATTCCGGCATTCTAGATGCCGAAATTAATTCTACCAGAAATTATTCGGAATTTAATGAAGGAGGTTGATCTCTTAAATTCAGTTAAAGTCGTTTTCGAAAACATAGCCCGTAGAATCTCCTAAGAAATCGCAAGGTGTAGCTAATTGAAGACATCAGTGACAAAAGTTACGAAGATTAATTTTTATAATATGTATCAATCCGAAAAAATATTGAGACAACATGCGAAAAACTGATAAACAACAAAAGAATTACAGCAGCTAAAAACGAAAATTATGCAGAAAAAAATTCTGATATGGCAACATCAATCGAATCTAGAAAAGTACCACAAATTCGAAGAAAAACTCTTGAATTTAAAAATGTTTATTAAGAAAGCTACCAACAGTTTTACCAAACTGAGAATACAGCTTAAAACATGTTTTTGAGCAATATGAAAGAAACACAGTCTAATTCGACACAAGTGAGTGTAGATAATCTTTTCAAATAAATATGATATCTTTGAAGTTGGTTTTATGGAATGAATTGACAGATTAAATAATAAACCCTCTATTACTAATAATGGGGAAGAAATATTTAATGTGTTTATCATGAGAGTTCCATGTTTAGTGTTCCATGCAGCAGTCTTTAAGTAAAGAATTTGTTGGTTTAATCTATATAATATTGGGTTATTGCTGTTAATCAACACATTATTGCGACACCATTAATTAAATTAGATAATTAAAACTGTTTTTTCTAACAATATATATATATATATATATATATATATATGCACACGAAATTAGTACATTATAGTTTTAAAGAAGATATTATTTGAAGAAACTAGGCTATTCTAAAGTTGCATCCTTTAATGAGAAAATTGAATTTCCACCTGCGCATCCGTGAGTTTAATCCATTTAATTAGTCCTGTAATTAACGCCAAAGTAAGCCGGACGGAAACGCTTGAAATAACAATTTCATTTATAAAGGCTTTCCACAGCTCCAGCAGACTTTGTGCCGGAAGATCTTGTTAGAGAACAAATTGATTTCCGTGATTTGTCAAAGTGTGAACAAATTTTGCATTTTTTCCTTGAATATTTAAGCACTGGAAACTTAACCATGTTTGTATTTTGCAAGTATTTGTAAAGAGCACCTAGGAATTCTTTTTCTAAACTCCATCAATTTGTGAAGATAGATGATTACTGTTTAGAGCTAAGTGAGTGCGTAATAAACAAATTTCTATGGCGAAGGTTAAAATGAACAGGTGGGGGGAATGGATACAAATCAATTACGGTGAGTTTACGAGTAGAAATATGGGCATCTCATTTCTCAAGTGAGTTTATTTGAATAAAACCTTCAATGTACTGCGTGTATGCAATGTACAAGTCAAATTTATCTCATGTTTTGCTAATCGACTGCGTGACAAAATATAAAAACGAGAAGGGAAAAAAATATGCTTTATTTTAATCTACGTTATCTTGTTTAATTATTTTAACTGATAATAATTAACTATTTGAAAAATATCACATCATAACATATAAATTCTCAGTTCATTTCAGTTTATTTGTAGCATCTTGAGTTGACACACAGTTAGATATTTCATATTTTATTAACGAAAGAGATGTTTTCTTGTACTTTCTATTGATCTCATAGAAAGTACAACAGTGCATAGAAAGATCACATAGAAAATACACTTATTTTCTTCTTTTTGTGTACTTTACATAGTCACCATATTTTCGCAGTATTTTGCATTTAAGGAATTGATGATTTTCTTCTTCAAATCATAATTTTTTAAGTATTTTGTTTTCGTTGACATAATTATTATAATATGTAGAAAATGTAATATATTGATAGAAATTTCAGTCATTTTTTATATCACACAAAGGATATGAAGTACAAAACGTTTACACTACAGCAAAATGAAAGAAATATTTTTTTCGAAGTATATAATTGAGCTTGTATTAATATCAAATAATCGCGCATTGACATTATATACAATCATTAAATTATGCGATGCAGGAAGCAAGGAGAGTCAATAATGCCATATATCGATTTGAACTCCAAACCTTCTCTCTGCCAAACGGACCCGCTTTCCAGTTACATGCCGACCGATTACATCGCGGTAAGGAAGGAAAAATTTCCATAGAAACTTAGTAAATTTACTTCTCCAACTGACAGCAAAACTATATTTTAAAATTATTCTCCTGAAGTTATTGTACTTAATAATTTCAAATAGTTAGAACTTGTTATAGGTAAAATTATATAGCTATATGAAATCTCATTAAAAGGTTTGTAGAATCATTAGGCATTTTAAAAGTACGAGAAATGAAAAATGTGCAATGCCCTCGCCGGGACACGAAATTCTGGAACACGCGCCGAGCGTGCTTACCACTACACTACGAAGGCATGTGAAGAAGGCGGGAGAAATGCTAAAAGGCAACTGGGAATTAGGGGACCCATTCGCCAAATCCTGATGGTGGAGAATCATCACCTACACCTTTTTAGTTCAGGCCCCACTTGTAGATTCACTACGTATTTTAGAAGTAGGAGATATAAAAATATGCAATGCCCTCGCCGGGACTCGAACCCCGGACCTCTCGAATACGCACCGAGCGTGCTGATCACTATTCCGCGAAGGCATGCGAAGAAGGCGGCAGAAGTACCTCTAAGCTAATTCAAATTTATTGCATATTAATATTCTGAAATAGATTGTAACACAACATTGCTCAGGGTGTTTCATCACAGCGTTTACAAATTGTAGACCAGATAGCATACTCCTAGAGGATAGAAAATCACATGGCTAGTAACGCGTTTCTGGCGCAGTTGCGATGGCACAAAACGCAAGAAAAGAAAGAGAAGAACAGGATGAGGAAACAAGTATATTATACTTAGCGCAGCTAAAATATTGAGACGGCTTTGGCTGGTGTACGAGGTAGATGAATGCCATATATCCTCAGCATTGGATCGGCGGGGGAGGGTGGTAAGGTGCATTGGCCAGCAAGGTCGCCAGACATCACTTGCATTGAATACTTCATCTGGGGGTGTACAACAAGACACTGGTGTACAAAACCCATCTTAACAATGCTGTGGAAATTGTAACACATATCGTGGCAGCTACTGAAAAAGTCCGGAACACGCCGGATACTTTCCAGAATATCAGAGCCTTCTGTACGCCGGAGGTGAGAGGTTTTCATCACGGTCCAGAACCGTAGTTTCGAACACATTCTTTGATGACGATTGTTGTCTGTTTTTGTTTTTATTCCTTAGTTTTTTTTTTTTTTTTTTTTTTTTCATTTTTTTTTTTTTTTTTTTTTTGCTGTACAAAGCATAATAAACATATTTTCTCACTCTGTTCGTTTCTTTCCTCTGTTGTGTTTTGTGTTGTCACTACCGCTCCAGGAAAGCGTTTTCGACCACGCATTGCTGTGTGATTTTTCATCAACTAGGTATACTCTATCTCTACTGAAAATTTGTAACCGCTGCGCTGGACCATCCTGTATATATTCATACGTTATTTAAAATATAATATATACCTATACTAAACAATAATTTAAAGTAAATTTAACTTTTTAATAATATGTGCTTGAGTAAATGAAAAAAAAGTTTTATTAAATGAAGTTGGGGAAAACAATATAATAAGTTATACAACTTTTATTTAAAAAATATATTCTGTCAAAAATGGCATACTTAACTACCGCAAACATTAACTCTGATATGGCAACTGTTTTGTAAAGGCTTCTCAACATTTATAGTATCAGAATAATGCACGCAGTTATTCTCTGCCTGAATACAGATATTTCTTCTGCTTTAAATTAATCCACTTACATGAAAATACCTAGTTTCTTTTATCAAGCAGAATTTCCTTTCCGAACATACAGATATCGATTTTTTATGATTTACTTCAGATTGCTCTATTATAGGCCGCTTTAGAAATTCGATTTGATAGGTTGCATTTTCCTTCGTATTAGAACATTTAAATAATATTTTCTGCAGAAAATAAATAAAACTCCAAGTCTTTGAAGTTTCCTAAAAAGCAAGAGAAACATAAACAAAAATGACGTTTATCGAAATGTAACCTTAGTTGAACGTTAGAAGGTCTTGAATTGCAGTCAACTCATTGTCCATTAAAAATTTTAGTATTGGTTGGTGAACTTTAAATTTCCCAGATGTAAATGATGGAAAGGGGAAATACCTAAATAAAATTTAAGTTACATGTTTATATGTATATATTCTCATGATAATA
>KK121119.1:1134-30235 GCA_000611955.2 Stegodyphus mimosarum | reverse complement strand
ATATCTATATAATATAAATCTATATATAACTAAAATATATATCTAAAATATGTATCTAAATTAAGATTTTTGTTTCTTATAATCATCATTTTGAATAAATTAAAAATATTTTACAAAACGAAATAGATTGCAAACTGAAGTAAAATAAATATGGAGCCCAAAGGAATTCCATTAATAGGTAGGAAGATTTTATCTTTAAATTTAATAAAATTATAGAAAAGAGGATATTGGAATCATTTTTTCCATTTTTGAAAACTAAGTAGGCTACTGAATTCAAGAAACGTCGTCAATTTGATAAGACTGTGAATGATATCGTTTAAGAGAAGAGAGGCTTACAGATTTTCAAAATCATAACTGCTAATATCATAAATTTAATTATTTTTAATCTTTTTAATGCCTTTTTTATTATTTTAAAATAATTTAATGATCGTTTTGGACGTAAATTGGAGTTTGGATCAAAATAATGAAATTAAAAAAAAAACAAATATAGCCGATGTTATTTTTATGATAAACGCACACATTATATATATATATATATGTGTGTGTGTGTTTCGGTATACTTACCAAAAAATTTAATGTTCAAATAAAGAGATAGTGCAGTTGGAGAATACCCACAATACCAATGGTTAAACAATGGGTGTACGCTGCACTACAACCTGAACCTGTATACTTAACCATCAAACCGAAAGCGTAACAAAAGGTTTTAAAAAACTACAGAAAAGTAACGCTTTTCTTTACTGCTCTTACACTTGGCCCTTAGAAATGTAAAAAATATATTTTTGTAGTATTTGATGGTGTCTAATTCATTAGAATTGCAGCAAACGACCATTTAATTACCTTTTCATCCATAGAAGCAATTGCATGAATTGCTTTATTGTCACTGTTTGACTTAAACAGCAATGGGAACGAATAATGTGATTCTGCTATAGGCAAGTAGTTGTTCCTTGGTATGCAAATAGTTATTCTTTGGTATTAACACTATTTCGATTTGGTATATTCCAGCTTAAAGTGTAAGGCCTCATACACAGTGATTGAATTTTCCGCTTTGAATAGAGCATAAACGAGGAAAATTGGCCGATCACAAGAAAGCAAACAACATGTCTCAGTTTGGTAGAAGAGCCATAGGTTGAAGCGGTCAGATTTAAGCGTCAAAATTAATAATAATAATGCATGGGATTTGTAAGTAATATTTTAAAAAAAGTTTGTGTTTCGATTTATTTTACTGCTCATTGGGTAAAATGTGGAATGTTAGTTTTAGGCATAGCAGCAATACTTTATGTTTACCTATGATGCTCGTCACGGGGAATTGTCAATATCCTGCTGTGATTATGCAATAAATGTGTGAAGGAATCATGAACGTAGAAACTTACCATTTCCTTGACTGGCTGTAATGGTGTAACGTAGATTCCGATCTCGATGGTTTATCTCGTGAGATCTCCATTAATTATTGTGCTCTAACTGTGTGCAATTAACTGAAGTCCTTCTAAGCTATTAGACTGACAAGCGCGTAATCGCTCCGTCTGAAATATTATGACAAAGTTATAAGAAGATTTATATAACCATTTTATAGGTTCCTAACATTGGAAAGAAGACATCTTGTGATTATAAATAAAATTTAGTCGCTTCCGTTAATAAATAAGCTAGACTGAAATTTCAAATTAAATTATCGTAGCCAGAGACTACAGAAATTAGTCTATTTAAACTGGCTTAACGTTCTAATGCATGATTTAAAGTCCCCTAACAGAATGGTTAAAACTGGAATATTCACTGGGAGAGCTGGTAGATAAGACATAAAACTGCTGTCGTCGCTGCCAAGAGCTCTTATATCTAAAACATTCAAAATATTCGACCCCAAAACTCTACAGTCTAATTTTCATTCTGATAAGGATTACGGAAAGGTGTTCTGGCCCTTAAGAATCGCTACATAACAAAGGACAACTTATAGTAAAGTTTAGATCATAAAATTGGTTAGGAAGTATAAAATTTTCTTTAAAGTATGCTGATAAAATTTAGGATATATAAGCTACAGTTTGCTGTTGTAACAGCATAGCAAAAGCCCTCCGGTTATTAGTTGCAAATGTAAATGGATGCTGCTGATCTCCTTGTTTATCACTTCTTAATTTTTCATAGTTATTCAATAAAAATGTAAATATATTAACATATTACAATTTCATGCTTTTACCCAACTATTCTTTTTTAAGTGATTTAATTTGAAATGATAAATGAAGAAAATATAACTCGAACTTCTACAGCAGTGTTAGTCTGTCTGTTAAAATAATTTACACTTAAGAAAATAATCTAATAAGCCGATTGAAGTGTCTATCAATTTTGCTAAGATTATAATTTAGCAACAGAATAATATTTTGTCTACAACAGCAAATCTCAACCTGTGGGGCACGCCCCTCTTTGGGGGGCGCGAGAATATCCAAGAGAAAATATTATTTAAAAAAATTAATAAACTGACTGAAAGAAAAGCACACATAGAAAACGAAATACATTTCGACATATTTAATAATCAACTTAGTAAAGTAAAGCAACTTCTAAATCAAAGCCTTCTTAATCAAAACACACGAAATTAAACACAAATTTAATAATTATTATTAGTGACTTCCTTGGGCCTGCCTTGCAGAACAAAGTCTTTCGAAGGAAGGCTTAATATTAGAAATAGACACTCTCTGTTCTGTTTCTATATTGAGCCGAGGTATATATTTTGTCTTCAAAGAACCCACAGCATAAAATCCAGTTTCACAAAAATAGGGTGTTCCAAATGGTTATACAGTGCGTAATGCCCTTGTTTTTAGTGCAGAAAAATAATCCTCTACTGATGACCAAATTTCAAATAGTGATTCTAAATTGTCTTTTGGTTTCGGAGAAGTTGTAAGCAAAGCCTTCTATGAGCATTGGATTTGAAGATTTGGCGTTTCATATAAAATTATTAAGGATCAAGAAACACAGTTTCAATCACAGTTGTTCAGGAATAACGCTGTAATATGTGGGGCTAAAGTTCTTCACACTACAGCGTACCATCCCCAATGCAACGGAAAAATTGAGAGGCTTCGTAGAACGTTGAAGACTGCTGAGCGCATAATAATGCTCAGTGGACTGAAATACTACCAACAGTACTGTTGGGTCTTGGATCTGCTTTACGATGTGACACAAATCAATCAATAGCCCAAATGGTATATGGAACAAACATTAAATTACCTAGAGAATTTTTTTATCCACCCAATTTCGAAGTTGATCCTGCTACCTTTGTCGGTAAGCTGATAAACTACATAGATAACTTAAACCGATAAAACCACGGTGTGCTACGCATCAGAAAGTTTTTATCCACAAAGAGTTAAAGTTATGCTCGCATGTTTTTGTGAGAACAGACAAAGTGCAAAAGCCACTTGAACCAACTCATACGGGATACTCATCATTTCAAGTATCTGACAGAAATGAGAAATTTTTTTTTGCTGCTCGTTAAAGGCAAAACAGTTAATATTTCTGTTGACAGACTAAAGCCCGCATACATTCTACCTGCTGATTCTGATGCTGTTCCAGACAAAATGAAGATAATTGTGGATTAAAAAACTAAGCAACATTCAAGCGAAACGCTTTCCCAAGCTATGGACGACAGCAAAACTCTTACAGTTCAGACCCGTTCCGGTAGCCAGATAAGATTGTCCGTCCGGTTTCGAGATCGAAATTAAGCCAACAAGTGTCTCTCCGTTCCTCATCACTTGTACTTAGTGTCGTAACTTGGTTACTGGTGAGGAAGTGATGTTGGCAACTGCTCCGGAATATAATACAGTATCAAAAATATGATCAAAGGGGTAAATCTTGAAATTTATTGAGCCCTTATAATAAGAGATTTAACACAAATTGGTGTATTTACTATTTTATTTAAAGACGCGCAATAATTTGTAACCTTCTGTTATAACTGCCGCAATAAACTCATAACACATTGCAAGAATTTTCTACGTGATAAACATCTTCCCTCTCAATAAAATAGTAAAACTGAATGTATTGCACCTATGTCTTTCCAAAGTGCGGAAAAGATTCATGATTTCAGGGGTCTCATTTTGATACAATTTACTACGGTTACAACCGTAGTGAAATATCCAGACCAGGACTCATTTCTTTGGAAGCTGAAGCTTCTCTGTGGATCATACAATGTGTCTAGACGCACTGAGGCGATTTTTGTTTTACAAGTGCTTGTATACTTTGGAATCTGCCGGACATTGGGTGAGCCCCATCGTTGTATATTCCGATGCAATTTTCCATTATATGTTTGCTTCGTTCATAAAATCATTTAAACTAACAAATTATGCGATCGCTGTTGCTTTGTGTTCCATTGGTTTGCTGAAAAGTAGTTCCTCTACTACAGGATATATTATCCCAAAATCGAACATAGACAATGAAATGAACATTTTTATTATTATCTGTTGCTTCATCAAGCTGTACTGAAAACAATTTGTCACGTAACTTTGAAAAAAGCTGGCACTGTACGTCTTCAGCTGTATCATCAATTCGACGAGCAACAGTATCATTTGAAAGAGGTATGGACTGGTATTGTTTTGAATAATTATCTCCAAACATACTTTCTACAATCTTAGTTGCTTCTGGCAAAATAGGCTCTTCACCAAAGGTGTGAGGGTTGTCCAGACGCGCTGAGCCGGTTTTTGTTTTACAAGTGCTTGTATGCTTTGGAATCTTTCGGACATTGAACGAGCACCATCGGTGCATATTCCGACACACTTTTTTCCGGAAGATCTAAAGTATACAAGATTCCAAGCATTCCAAATAAATGGGGGAATGCAATTAACAAGAAAACATATATAACATACGATAGATTCGATAGCGATCGACTCGAATGAAAATTGAATCTTGCGTCATCGAACATTTTCCTTCTTGCTATAAGAAAAAATATGCTCTGCGCATGTTCCAAACGGCTTCCACAAACCATATTACTAATTTTTCTCTTTCCTTTAGTCAGCCTTCTGTTTTATTTCTTTTATTATTCCAAAAAAATTATTCCCAGTTTCTAAATTTAGCTCACCCCGTCTAGGTTAACTTTCATTAAAGAATTTTTGTACTTTCATATTCTTTTAACATTATCTCCCTGTTTGGCTTTTATTTCAAATATAGTACTTAAAATTTCCCCGCTTCCATTCGCTTCATCTGTTCACCGCCGGCTTCGCAATGTGCCAGATGTGGTTTTTCGCCAACGTTGGCTCGCTTTTACTCTTGTTTCTGCAGATAGTTAAGAATAATTTAAAAGCAGAAATAAAAACACTCAATATATATCATTGTTGTATAAATTTTATTGTATGCGGGGGGAGGGGCGCGTTGAAAATTATGATTGAAAACTGGGCCGCGAATAATAAAAGGCTGAGAAAGCCTGGTCTACAACAAGAAAATCCCTTAGCAATTCGCCAAAATATTGTAAAGATTTCATTATTTCTGTTAGTCATTTAACATCCATGCTTGTTGAATGTTTGTTGTTGGAGAATTCAGTAAAGACAATATATAACACTCCATTTCTTTTTTACTTTCTTAACACATTTTACCTTAGATCTTATTTCATTTCTCATATTTTTACTTGATTGATTTTTTTTTATTTATTTTTAGATAATACTGTCCATTATGGTGAAACATTAACTATTCATAAAGTGAGTCGGCTTCATATGGGAGCTTACCTCTGTATAGCATCCAATGGCGTGCCCCCATCTGTTAGCCGTCGAATTATGCTTCAAGTAAATTGTAAGTATAATTAAGTCTTTTTTTATTTGTTATGCATATGGCCATAGTTGTATTTCCTACAATACGCAATAAAAAGCTCCAGACACGGTGACCTTGACAATACGTTCATGAAAGTCATTAAGACAGATATTCCAGACCTTATACCAGCTCTCTTTCAAAGTTGCTGGTTACTCGGGTATTTTGCTAAAGCAATGGAAATAGCAAATGTGGTGAGCTTTCACAAAACTGATAAAGATCCTTTGGATTTATTTTATTAGAGACCAATTAGTCTACTTCTTACTATTAGTAAAGTTCTGGAAAAATTAATACTTTCAAAACTCATTTTTTTTTCTGGAAACGAAGTACATCAATCCTAAAAAATATGACATTGGAACTGAAAGGTCAATGCGCATACATTAGAAAATCTATTAGACACTAAAGCTGTTAATAGAAAGGATAACTTGTACACGATAATAATGTCGATAGTTATTATACGAGCATTTGATTTTTATCGAGTGGTTATATATTGTTGGCTGACGTTTTAATAATAATAGTGCCCTAGTTATAATAAATATCATTAGCAGTTATTTACAAGATAGAGTGATACAAATTGCAAACGAATTGGGAAAAACTATATGTTATCTTGAAAGAGTCTGCGCACAGGGCTGGGCCAAATCTATGGAATTTAGTTACGAACATCGTCTTCTAATATTTTAACAACTTGGAAAATATAAACCTTAAGCATTTGGTGACAGTGTTATGTTAGGTGAGACAGAAGGTGTAAAAATAAGAACACAATATTGCATTTGATATTTTTCTAAAATTAGCAAAAGAGCATACAATTTAGATTTCATCACCGAAAAAAAATGTTTCACTTTTGCAGAAAGGGATTATGTGAAGTAATCCATCAATAAGACTCTGCGGTACTTCCATTATAACGTTTGGCAGACCTCAGATATGTAGGCTGTAGTATAAATAATAATAGGTTGTCATGGATTCTACATGTAAGAGAAATTAAACAAAAAGTAGCAGATCAGGCTCCATGATGTAGTGATGTATAGGATCTCCATGATGTAATGAAAGGATCATCACACATAATTGCCGCTAACCATACGAAGTAGTTGATGATGACCTTCAAAGGATTCAAAGTGTCATCAACACTGACACTTCAAATCTTGGCTGGACTGCCATATACAGACCTACCTAGTGGTTGGGCGGGAATCCAAAATAACTATGATAACAAAGTTACATATTAATACTACCAATAGGGTCCCAAAATGGAATCTACACGGTTTACGAAACCTGTAATGTAATAACACTAGATCACGCAGTGACTATTGGCACCTCAAATAATATTAGAATGCAGTATGCAGCCACAAAGAGAAATAATCTTTTTTGTTTACGAATAGATCGAAACTTGAAAAATGTGCAGGCACTGAATTCTCACTGGAAAGAAAAAAAATTCCAAGAACTTGGAAATGAAGGCCAGACGAAAACAAAATGATCTTTTAGTCTGAACTTGCCGCATTAGAA
Source organism: Stegodyphus mimosarum (assembly GCA_000611955.2). Classification (NCBI taxonomy): domain Eukaryota; kingdom Metazoa; phylum Arthropoda; class Arachnida; order Araneae; family Eresidae; genus Stegodyphus; species Stegodyphus mimosarum. Next base: position 22,975 of record KK121119.1, on the reverse strand, counting down.
GCAGAAATTATTTATGTAAGTAACAACATCTGAATAAAAGTTCCCATTTACAGTCATTCTGCATCTAGTTTAGAAGCCATTAAATGGTTGATAAGTGAAAGCTAACAGGCTCATAATATAAAGAAAATTCTGCTATTGCTCCAATAAAATAAACCGCAATACTTTGCTGGAATCTAATGCAAAGTTGAAATCACTCAATTTATTTCAGGCAACTCGCCAAAAACAAATCATTAAATTCAAAGTTACATCAAGGAAATATTAAAAGCACTTAAAAATTACAACACTAAATTCAAGTCTTCACATTACAAAAATATTAAGACATAAAAATTTCACAATTAATATCTTAAAAAGTCCTGAGTCCAGAGAGAAGTCCTGAGAAAATTTTCAAAATTATGAGTCCAGTTGTCCTGAGAAAACTTCACAATTAATATCTTGTCCTGTTTGAATAATAAAGTCCTGAGTGATAACAGGCAAAATAAACGTATGCTCAGGACATAAGATCCCTGGCTATACAATACAGTTTGAGAACATTATTACTATGTTGTAACTTAGGTTCAAGGTTAGGACCATGCGAGCAAGTGCTGCTTATTCCTGATGTTTGTTTTACAAATTTTACATTGGCTATCTGTCAGTATGGCTATTCTGCTGAGATGTTCGGCTGACCAGTCGTGTCCTGAACCCAGTATGAAATTAGCCACAGCCTCTGTACTTGATCTGCGACTGAACTCATTCCAATCGTTCCTAATATTCTCCCAGAGTTACCCTTCGATTTAATTGACAGTTTTGGGTTGTAAACTGAGATAAGATTCTCTCGAATAATTCTTCTAAGAGAATCCGAAGGAATGGAAATCTATTCAATAAATAACTCTGTACGCCTCTTTGTCAAGAGATATGCTTTTCCATTGTCATCAATATCTACGGGGGAAGATATCCACTGAAATTCTACCTAGCCCAAAGTAGTGGAAGAGAAATGAAAATCAATACTCCCGGAAATTATGTGAAAGCCTTGGAAATCACAATGCAAGTTTATAGTCCAGAAAAATGGCTGTTGGATCGAACATTTAAAAACATACTCTTTTCATTTTAAACATTGATTAAACTGTCCCGAAACCATAATAAAATGTGTAAGCACCCTTTGCAGAAATAAAGAATAGGATACATGCAGAGATTTTAAGATAATAAAGTCTCTAAATTTAAAAAAAAAATATTTTCTTCATTTTTTTCCCAAAAGGGGTTTAGTCCGAATGGGCTATTAGTCTCGAAATGGAATTTTGCGTAGAATCATTATAAACGGCGAGTCACATTTTAAATTGTTGTCACCAAATATTATCACCCTGTATTATTTTTGAGAAATTAAGTAATGAAGAATCTGCATGAACTCATGAATGTGTCTTGCAATGTGAAAAAACGACGGAATCTAGTGCCATCAAATTTTGAATAATGTAATCCTTTACTCGAACATGTGTGCCAGGAAGCCCAAATTTTGAACTAGTTTTATTATCTATTTCATATTTTGTAAAATTTTAAGGAATTTTTTATTAGCGTACTTAAAGATTAGAAAGCGAGCAGCAGCAACTCTGCACGTAATGAATCATATTTATCTCCAGGGCGGAAGCATGTCTAGAGAAAATTTTAAAATATGATGTTTTAAATATCTGTGGAATTTAGTCTTGAAATGAATTTTATATGGTGGAAGTGCGAAGATCGTAATATTTAATAAATAAAATTTACACACAGAACGTTAATATTAAAAAGATATTTTTTTTCTAGCCATCTTACTAAGAAAACTGGACACCGATATGATAAATTTTAAAAAGAATGAAAATCGTGTAAAATGTACGTCAACACGTAACGCTGCATTGAGAATTCTAAATTTTGTTAAACTAAATAAAGGTCTTGTGTTATTGCTGTTGAATTATATATGACATAAATATAAAGAAAATGAGGCTTATTAATAAAGATAAAAAAGTGAAAACAAACGCGTTAGCATGAGTGAGTGCAACAGCAGACTAAATAGACTGTCAACTCAGCGAGTACGTATAAAACGTTTAACAAACATTTTTGGGCAAACGTTAAAATCTGAAACATTTCAGATTTTGTTTTCACGTTTATGACATCCTGAGTGACTAAAATAACTTCTAAATTATTCTGATAGATACAGTACAAAGTAATGTCATAGTGATTAAATGAAGTTAAACTGAAATGCTTGAAATTTGAAGGGGAAAATATTAAAATTACCTAAATTCTTAAAGACGTATTTTAAAATATTAAATTTATGTATATATATATGTATATATATATACATAATATATATATTTAGTTTTCTGAAAAATAAAGTCAACGGCATCCTAGATTTGAATGCATAATCTGTCGCGCTATGGGTTGAATGGGAATCATGAAATTATGGAGTTGGTAAAACGTTTCCTTTTTCGAATTTAATATATGCAATATTTCTATAGAACCTTGGAATAGATTATTTGACTGCCATGTGAAAAGACTTTTTTAAAAGAAAATCTAACTCGGAAGATAATACATATCCGTTTCATTTCCGAGATGACTGGGAATTAATTCTAAATTCCTGCATTGTGTGTTCGAAGCATTTCACAAATCTTATATATTAATTATTAGTAATTTAACTATGCGCTGAAAGCCCAGAGTATGAATACCATCTAGGTTTAACTAATAGTTAAATATAATATTCTACATAATGTCTAAAACTAGAAACAAGGTCATTTTCAATACCAAACTTTAACTAAGGACTACTTAAGGGTTTTTTTTACGTGTAAACTGATAATCATAGAAAATTTTACGCTGCAAAAGAATGTTGTTTTTATAATATTGGCATTTATTCTTCTCGATGTAATATGAAAAGCCGTAATAAAACTAACAACTTTTTACGAAATGCATTTTTTGAAGTTTAAAAGCGCGTCAAATAAAAATTTCCCAGTACACCTTTAGGTTATGATCCATTTTATGTTGTGTATTTTATAATTTAAAATTTAATGTTAATTACATATTTATGCTATACCATATGCAAATTATAATTATATAAAATTAGGTATTGAATAAATACAATGTGCTTGGCAGTTACACTTTCATTCTCAGATCGATTTCAACTCAGTACAACAAAAGCACAATGTTTCTAATAGTATGTTCATATATCTATCTCTCTATCTATAGATATGTATAGATTTATAATATATTCGATAATTCGTGTTCATTGTTGTAATCGATGCAAAATAGCTTTAAACTTAAATTTCGGGGCTGGGTGGATAATGTCGGCTCCCTGTGACAGTTTTAAGTTTCAATAATTAATAAGTTTCATGTTTCGAAACCAGATATCCGCGATGAAACGAAGAAAATTGAAAAACAGGATTGACAAATGACTGCGAAGAAGCAAATTGCCTCTTTGTTCTATGGATACGTCGCGCAAGACAAATGACCGTTAGCGATTACTGAATTTCAAATTTAATTCCCTCTAGTATCGTTCTAGCTCTTCTTCTACCGAAAATATACGCATATTTTCACTGAAATTCACCAGCTGTTACAATATTTCTCAATATTACATCCTTTTCCTTTATTTTTCATAGCTTCTGATTTTTGAACTTGAATGGCGCAAAGTGTACATATCGCAATGACGTAAAAGTCATTTTAGACCTGCTGCTATTGTCTTAAATATTAAAACGCAGAAGTGAATAAATACTGTCAGATTTTTAATTGCGTGAGAAAACGGTATTCAAATTATGAAAGCATTTTTTTCCTACAAACTGTAACAGAAATTTCCAGCGTAAAAACTGAGAAGGATAGGAAAATTAATACTTTACTAAAAAGCTAAAATTCGAGCAGGTCACTAGCCATGCTATACCTTGCTTAAATCTATCAGAGAAGGATGTACCTAAAAAGCAATGCATACCAATATTAAGTAATCGCCAACCATACAGTCTAAGGTGTTTTTCATCATCATTTTTAATGCATGCCTGACTGGTTTTCCCGTCTTATTGAAAGAATTGTCAATCTCCGTTTCATCAGCGAATGGTAGCTTTTTTCCACATTAAACGTTTTGATATGTTGCTTTTCTATTGCAGGATCTCAGTTGCTATATAATTTTACAAAGTTGTAAAATTGTGTGAAGAGCTTATAGGTCCTTATGCGAAGTCTCAAGGATGAGGAACGCGCGCGCAAGACACACACACACACACCCACATGCACACGCACACGCACACGCACACTTGTCCTCGAAGATCACAACTTTGACACACCTAAACACATAATTTTGATGATTTGATCGAAGATCACACACACTTGATCTAAAAAGAGATGTGTAGCAATAACGCAAGAGCCAGCTTGATTAGGACCCTCCTATCAAGATGTGTTATGCCATAAGTTTCCTAAAAATGGCCAAAGGGCGTAATAACATAACAGCAAGGTCAGAATGGAAACGTGCGCTGGCTAGCGAAAACGCGCTTTGACTAAACTGCGAGATTCAGTCGTGTAAATAGTCACTTCACTTAAATTTAAATTTACATCCTGGGAAGGAAATGAGAGGGAAAATTGAGGAGTTCAGGGAAGATAACAAAAACTTTAATAATATGTTAATTTTAACTAAAGGAAACTTCTTCAGAGCTACTAGTGTGCAATTTATATTTAATCTGTAATAAGCGCATTGATTATCACACGATTCAGTGCATCATCTACGAAGAATGAACATGCAGCATGAAGCATTTTTTATTTAAACATTATTTTCAGGAATTTCATTCTAATCTGACTTCATTTTTAAAAGCTTAGTTTTTCCTTTGCTTTTTAATCTTATGAAGAAATTCAGACTTTATGAAAATGAAGCAAAAAATGCATAGACCTTCTTGCATGATCTTTCTAGAAGCGTGAATAAATACATATTGCTAATCATAACACATTCACAAAATGCAAATAAACGAAACATTTATATGATTAAATGCATGAAAATTAAACTCTTGTCTGTATGCAGTCGTTTGTTATTTTACATTGTAGATCCGAGAATGGATGTCTAGAGACTTAGATAAGAGCAGTTTGAAATTCTTGGAAACTGTGAACTAGTGCTGCGTCGTCAACTTCTGTTTGAAGTTACGTATTTTTATTTGCTTCACTGCATCATATTAGTGGTTACATTTGCCATGTAACCACTCGCTGATAAATTTTAAAATAATTGATAAACCTGCTGTTTTGAAATCAGAAGATTCGTATGTAGGTTTTCAAGAACATCGAAAGTTCATGGTTCACACCTTCTCTGTGAGAAAAACTACTATATTTTTAAAATCCTGTAAAATGCTTGTAAGCGGGAGAAAACTTCCTAGGAAGTCTCAGATCTGGTGGAAGAATTTTACAGTAATCCTTCTGCATTTCCACAAATCTCTGATTAATTCTGGGAATTCAAAATTTATATGTACTAAAAATTAGAAGGTAATTAAGCATATAATCTATGTAAATTACTATGTAAAAAAAATTATTAAAAATCTATGTAAAGAATTATAAAAAGTATGCAAGAAAAGAACATTCTAACTCTAAAAAAATAAACAATTATTTGCAAAGATTTTTATTTTCATAAAAGCATTTTTTGCGATTCAAATACTAGCTTCTACTTCAGCTGCTATTAAACCAAAATGAGGTACCTTAAATTGAAGGAGATATTGAAGCATTTTCAAAAGCGTGCTCGTAGCTTATCACGGTGTGCTTTATCATGAAGAGAAGATAAACAAAGCAAATTATACAGGCTAGAGATTTTTAAATATAATCAGGACTTCTCTGTTTATGAATATGTGCAGATGTGTAAAATTAAAGTCATTGACTAATGTAGATAGATTTTAAAGACTCAAGGTAATTTTATTCACTAGATGATAATCTGCTATACGAGTTGACGAAATATACTCGTGACTCAAATAAATGTTGACGCCTAAACCAAGTCAAATATGAAACAACAAACGTAAGACATTCAAATATAAAACAACAGTTTGGAGACTTTTTGTAGGTTCCATATCTTGATTACAAATTTCTGCATACGACACAAAAGTTAAAGAAGTGATTCTTAAACAAAATTTACAATATATAAAATAAATTCTGTGATAATAATATACAAAAAGCGAATACAAAGCTCATTCAAAACGTTTGCATAAATTAAGATGTTTGTGTATTGTTTACACTTCATTAAACTTTCATTAATTTTCTCACTCATTCTGAATCAAGAATGCAAGATTTTTTTGCTTATACAAACCAATTCTGATAACAAAATATACATTTCCATAGGTATATGGGGTAGCATTAAAATTCATATCGACTATTTACAACATCCAGAACATTTTGCTGGATTTTACTAAAATAGGTCCCTTCTCTAAAATAATCAATTGGCCACGTTAGAAATGCAGTTTAAGATTTCTTTAAAAGAATGATATTAGCTAATGGAAGTAAGTTTAAGGCATCCTGAGACCCTAGATAAAATCCGAACGTACCTTGCTTATTGCAAATTGACATCTTAGTTTTTGGTAGATATTACGATGCGTGTAAGTTACTGGTATAACTGGTTACTGGCATTTAATATAGGCATTATGGGCCTATATTAAATTTTATGCGTTTTGAAATTAAAAATTTAATATTTCTTTTTAATAAAATTTACCAAAAGAAGTATTTAAAACGCGATTTTCTGCTTTTCCTGTACGTTATAGCAAATACCATGATTTGTGTAACATGTTACTGTGAAACACCGAAATTGGAGAATGTCCACTTTCACCAAATACGTCGGTGAAAGATCGAATATAACATTGCATTCTAGTACATTCGGACCCTTACCGGTGTATGTCGACAATCACAGATATGCTCTGGTGTAGGTCGAAAAGAGAGGCGACTGGCTGTTTCCCATAAATGCAGTTGTAAAAGCAAGGGCCTCTTGTGCAATTCAAAGTCTCATAATAGTTTAAGTCGTTGCAATTAATCAGATTTGAATCACATAATTTAGTAAGTTTTTTATTACTATTATTTCACTTTCTCATTTACTGCGTACTGTATAATTAAGTAAGTTTTTTAACTTCTAATAGTTTCCTTTCTCATTTTGAATGTATTGTGTGTTTTAAGTACTTGTGAGTTTTTTCGCGACTGAATTACGGAGAAGAAAATATAATATTCTCATATATTCAACATTCACCATTAGTACATGGTGAATGTCGACATTCACTGGTGTAAGTCAGAAATAAGAGTATTTGGAAAATTTCGGACATACACCAAGCGACTATGTGAATGTAGACATTCACCGGTGAAAAACGACATTCTCCAGATTTCGGTGTTTCACCGTAACAACTACACAACGTGAATAATAGTGAAATTCCATTTTTGGCGTGAGAGAAAAAGTATTTATGTTCTAAGATAATGTAAATCAGACTATGAGTTAATGCACATTACATATGAACGTTTCAATATGCGTTTTGTATTCGCAGTGTCGAAACATGTATAATAATCACGTAAGATGTTTTTGATGCAGAAAGTAGCTGTCAAGTTTAAACGAAACTTATTTTCTTATTTCCCTCTTTTTTTAATAATTCATACATTGATGATGATAAAAAACACTAAGTAGTTTCCGACTTGTACCAGCTTACTTCTTAATGGGAAATAAATGCTTCAGTTAGAACCGTAACGTGAGATTTATGATACTCAGCGTATCTGTTTGAAAGCATTACATTTTTTCCCCTTAGGAAGAGGCTGTAAGAAATTCGAGTTAGTATTTTTTCTTCTCCGAATTTTGAAAGAGCAGTTGTCGAATTTGTAATGCATTAGATGGGTCTTACAGACGTATCATTTTCTCCGCCTGTATAAATTTCGCAGTTTGCTAACATGAACATGCCAGTTTATACCTGGGATTTCTCTCCACGTTTTATCTATTTTTAAATCATTTTATTTGTGGCTTTCCCCAACCTGTTTTAATACATCATCTTTCACCACGAGGAACATTTCTGGACTGTACTTTACAAAATGAAGTAATTACATATTAATCTGATTATTGCATCTTGCAGAAAAACATATTATCACGGTACTCTAATCAATTTTAGTAATTAAAAAAGTACAATTTTAATCAGCATTAAAACTTTAAGCTAAAATCAAATCATAATAAACAAAATATTAAATGTTAGTGTGATAAAACTGTAAATGGTATTAAAATGTATAAACTTATCAAAATGTGATAAATCCTGGAATGCAAATTTTGTATATAAAGAAACTTTATCTAATTATCGACCGTTACCATCAATATATTATTAGTTTCTAAATTGAAATTTTGATTTTATTTCGGGAATTATATTTTAAATTTATATCGCCATGACTTATTATTATTTATATCGCCATGACTTATTATTATTTATATCGCCCTAGTACTTTCTTACTAGATCTGATATTATTTTTTAAATCTTCAGCGTTCTAGTACACTCATGAATCCATTTAATGTATTCTACTTTTAATACTAATAATCTTAATAACATCAGCAACATGCAAGTGAATAGTTTTCTTCTCTCAGTTCCCCGTTTATTATATTTAGAGTCACTGATATATTTCTACCTTTCCTTTCGCATTTTCACAGTTCGCAAACCCTCTGTCGCCAATCCCTTTCTCATACTGCGCAATAACATTCAACCCATAAAATAAATTCTTCTACGTTTAAGCATTTCTCACGCGCGGTAAGATAATTAAAGCAATGAAAACAATTGAAAGAAAGAAAATATATTATTGTCTATAAACACCTTCTACTGAAGTATACCGTAATTTTGACTCAGTTATAAAAGTAATTTTGCTGTATTTTTAGGATAAGCAGAGCTTAATTTCTAAAAGTGGAACTGACGGAGCGCTATGGAAGACAGTCAGGAAAGAAGAAGAGTAAATAAATAAATAAAATGACTATTAAAATCATTAATAATTTTTAAATTAAATAGTAATTATTTAATTGATATTAATGATTAATACTTGTGGATTACTATTTAATTTATAATTATTTAATTAATTCATAATGAATTTATTATTATTTATTAAAATAATTAAAGATTAAAAGTAATTAAATAATTAAAATTAAGTAAATTGTAAAGCGATAAATTAAAATTTAATAAACGATTTTTACACAATTTTATTTTCAGCAAAATAAAATTTTCGAGATCAAATTTCTACTGAAATATATGATCAGTGACGTAAAAAAAGTGCCGGAGCATTCTTATTTAGGGTTCCAGTGCGCCCTGGCTAGAATTAGAATGTGTTCCAAAAACTAAGAAGTACCGCAGCCGGGCTGTGGTTGGCTTCTGAGTAATTTAAGCTCTGAAGATAAGACATATAATGCAGATAGGTAAGTTTCTCAGACTTAAGACGGAATACTCGATGTTATAGGAATTTCAGTTAATCTTCTCACTGTGTTTGGGTGCAGGTGTAATAGCATTTCTTTAATATCCTCACTGGCACGGGATTCCTTTAAGCAAGCCCAGTTTTCTGATAACTGCCCTGAGAAAACAACATGTTCTTGAATTAAGTGCCAAAATACCCCTAGTACTTTATACCTGGGTTTATGTACTTTTAATATATCGCCTTAATTTCTCGGACATATTTCAAAATGCATGCTCATAATCGTTCTTACAGATATCAAGAAGATAGTCTAAGCCGTGTATGTACGCCCTTGTGAGATTGAAGCCTCGTTTACGCGAGGCAGTATATTTCTGAATAAATTCCTCCTATTTATTCGGACGGCTGCGACATCTGCACCAATCAATCTGCAGGAGGGAAAAATATTGCCCGTACGATGGTACTCGCAGTGACCATGATCATGATATGAACAAAGCTGCTGGTAACTTAGATGGCAATAAGCAATGAAACTGCGTATAAAAATCTTGTTTCCAAAAAGCAAAGGCGAATCCTGGATTATTATCTTGCTGATTAAAAAATACATGCCGCAGCTGTTTGGAGTTTCTGTTACTATTTTAACAAACTTATTTTATAACGGCACATTGATTTTTGATCATAACTTCCTATTTTTTCTTTATAAATTTTAAAATGATTTTCGCCTTGATACGAATGATTTGTAATTACAAGCTAATAGAGTGAAGTAAGTTTTACTTCATGTGTTAACATATGATTTTTTAATATGCTAAAATAATTAAATTTTACTACGGATATAGTGGTAACTAACTTTTAACCAAATATGCTGAATATTTTTTCCTACTTAAATGCTTTTTGCATTTTATATTTTTATACTCTGAGAAGTACGGATAACAAGAAATCCGCAATTATCTTATGTTTACATTACAATGCACTTTGGTTTTCTTATAGGTAGTTAGTTTTTGATTTGCCGCTGCAAGCTAGCTTGGCGACTCCTCGCAGTCCTAGATTCTCCCCTGAGCTGCAGATGAGTGTTTGCTACTGAAATATTTCTAATTTTTTTTCGCTGAAAAGAAACGTTTTATTTGGGTGGGTATTAGTAGGATAGGTATGGTTGGGTTGGGTGACTGTGCAAAGCACTACAGGGCTATTTGGCTGACGTAAGAATGTCTTCGTCAATGATTTTCTACAAAAAATTGGCTTGTAATAGCTTTACACATTGCAAAAAACACAAAAACCAGTAATGCAGTCAGCGCGTTCGAACTGGTAACGAAGTACCAGTATTTACCAATCAAAAAAACATATTGTTGCGTTATACGGGTTCGTGGATTTGAGAGTTTCCGATGAAAACACGATGCAGAACAATAAAAAGCACAATTTATTTACAAGAATCACTATTTACAGCACAGTTCCAACATTACCTTTAAAAGCGTCGAAAATCTACAATAAGTACGCTGAAACAATCAGCAACACAGCTTCAAACTGTAACTGTAAAGGTAGCTTCACGGCAACACTAAACTTATAATAAACATCGTGGAACAATCACCAATACACTGTCAAGCTATACTGTAAAGGTAGCACGGCAAAGTTCTTCACGGCAAAGTACTATCTCGATCGCTTTCCGTTCACAAAACTCTGGCGTAGCTTAGCACTCACAGTAAGCAGCTATTCTCACAATGCCGGCTCTCTGAAACGCAGAGGTTCCCGATTGGACCATGGGATATCGCCAATTTGGTCGCCAAATGGGCGATAAAGTCACCAATCTGGCAACCCTCCCATACACTGTTTTATGGCAACCCTAGTGCTATGCCGGAAAGCTTACATACAGGCGCAACCGCCGAATTTTTCGCAACAATATGCTCCCCCTAGTGCTGGTTAAGCTCGGCGAATGGAGGAGGGGCTTAAATGTTTTACTGTAAATGTGGTGTAATATTATACTCTTAATTTATCGATAATAGTATTATATTATATTCTTAATTTATAAATAACAGTATAAATTATATTCGTTACTGATAAATATTGTAAAATGATTTGTATTGTTTATGAAGTGATAAATTTCTTCCTTTCTCTTTCATGGGCTTAAAATCAATGCCTGCTTTCATGTAAATGAATAATAATGCATATATAAGTTATAGTAATGTAACATGCATTTTTGACACATAAAATAGTAAATTTACCTCTCTTTCTTTTATTTAATGCGTTTTCATACGATTAATCTAATATAATTTTAATATCGACGATTGAAATTATAGTTTGCTTATTTATATTTATATTTTATATATTTTTATTTTCGCATAATTTTCATAATTTGGATTGTCTTTATTAAATCTGACGCAGTGATACTAGAATTCTGTCTATTCTCGATTCATTTCATGACGTTTTATTGTCATTCCTGTTTTCATGGAATTATCAAATAACTCAAACGATATTTCATTTTATGTGTGATTAAATTTAAAATTCATTTTATTCCGTTTATATTTGAATCATTTGATAAAACATTGCAGTTATATATTTTAAAGAATTTGTAAGGCATGCGCATCTTGTAAAGATTTTATATATATTTTTAACGCAATTGTGAGGCATAATATATTGCAAAGTTTTCAATCTTATAATGATAAAGATGGTTTCAGGAAAGAATACAAATATTTTCTAAATGTGTGAAATCCCTCCGAATTGTATAAATATAAGAAGAATTGCCTAGGGTAATGTAAACATTGAAAGAATTTTAATTCATATTTAACGTATAACTGAAGATAAGCTTTATTTCTATTTAGCAATTACAGTGTTATTTATTGGATTTAGCAGTTTTACTCTGAAATTCTTGCAAAACTTATTTGTTCAATTTTGCAGGAATTTATTATTCCAATAAAATTTCTGAATATATTTGCATGAAACTGCAAAATAAAGATAAGTTATATTTAAGTGTATTTTAGCAGAATATTTACCTTAACATTATAACAAAGGAGACAAAATTAAATTTTGCAATGGACATGTTTCTTCGAACTTTAGCGCTACGTTTTATAATTAATTTCTTACCCTTTCCGTTTCAATAATTTCTTTTTTTTAATTAACAATTTTTGTTTATTCTTTATTCTGTTTATCGGTATTTTTAAATAACATTACAGTTTGCCTCCTAATCAAGTCTGCTTTTTATTACTGCTACTACTATTATTACTAATATGTATTTTAAAAATTAAGCTTTGGTCATTGACAATAACCTCAGTGAAAACTTTGCAACATACAATATGCGTTGTGAGAATGATGGAGGTATCCTATCGGATTTAAGTCATAGCAAGTACTTTAACCTATCTAATTGGCTTAGTACTCAAAAGATCTTTAGAACAAAATCGCTCTGTGTAGGCAAACTGCTTTGTCTACAAAGAGCGTACACATCAGAGTCAACAAATTGATGAGAATACAAAAAATAAGCACCTTTTACGCCTCATGCAGATGGTCTTTAACTGGGAAAAGAAAAATGCCGTTGTTTTGCTAAATAAAATTTTAATTAGATTGCGTATACTGTATAACGTCACTTGCTGCAAATGTTTTTGTTATTACTGTAGCAACATTTATAAACACTTGATACAGAACAACAGTTTTGAGAACTTTGAAACACTGATAAAGGATAAATAATTCAATTTTTAGAATAAGTGTTTTCCTTTTAAAACATTGCTGCAATAGTATAAGTTCTTCCTCCATTAATGACACTGGTTATGCCTCTCCTATGTTTTCCTCATTCATCAGTAACGTTTAAAATAATATGGAAACACATTAAAAACAACACTTATATTGAAAGGAAGAAAATCAAAACATATGTAAATAAAAGCTTAAAAATTCAAAATTCAAAGTTCCATTATTTGAAATAATAAATAAATAAAAATTACACAGTGAATTAATATTCATGAAGAATACTAGAATAGCAAAAGGGACTTTAGTTATTCTAATTGACAAATGCACTTTGTCTTTTAAGTACAGTTGGATAAGTTATTGGATACGGCTGGGTATGATTTTTTATATTTATAGAGACATTAGGTTTAAAGCACGAGACGTGAAAAATGAGCAATGCGCTCGCCGGGACTCGAACCACAGACCTCTCGAATACGATGAATGCTGATCATTCGAATGCTGATCTCGAATGCTGATCACTACACCACGAAGGCATGCCAAGAAGGCGGGAGAAAAACTTTATACTATCTAATGTATGCTCGTCTTTTATGTACCTCAATTTTATTTTTTAATTTCACATATGTTTGTTTACACTGAAAACATTTAAAATTTAAGGTTGTATCATAAATTATCCTAAACAGAGCGAGACAAAAGCAAGTAAAGTTAGCCCTTTTCTCTTGCACACGAGTAAGCCATTACCGAATATTTTTGCTGGTTGGTCACCTTGTTTATTAAGTTTAACTTATGTGTTTACCATGAGTAAGTATATAGTGTGAAGCCAGTAATTTTTATAGTAGTTTGTGTTTAACTTTTATAACTTTTATTTTATTTTAAAGAACTCATTGTCTACAAACGCGCACTTTCCGGCTAAGTCATATCACTAATTGAAAATAGTTTGAGCAAATTTTTTTGTATCAAGTTTGTAACAACTACCGCAAGAAAACATATTTTGTTGTTGCTCATGCTAACTTGTCGGACGTAGTCAGTCCAAGCTCATGAAACTCCTCCTGGCAAGGAGCTCTAGATTACGCCTGTCGTTGGCAACAACCTTGAGCACCTACCAGGTGACAGTGCGAGTTGGCTCACTCAATTCCGCACCCAATTTTGATGGAGAGTACCCCGGGGAAAGGGGTCCGAGAGTTTCCCACCCCTCTCCCCTTCCACTAAACCACAAACGGGGACTTCCAGCTCAACGAATATTTAGAGTGCCGACATGGCGCACAGACACTATATATTTACAAACATCCATGCCTTCTCCGGATTCGAACCTGGGTACTTCAACACGGCACCAGTGACTAACCACTATACCTGCTGGGCAGGAGAAAATATATTTTAAAAACAGCTGCTTAGGGATTAATTTATCTTTTATTTATTTCAGTTCCTCCAATGATATGGATTCCGAACCAGCTTGTCGGTGCACCAGTGGGTGGTAAAGTCACCGTCGACTGTCACACCGAGGCTTATCCGAAGTCCATAAATTATTGGACAAAAGAGGAAGGCGAGATGATCATCCAGAGCACAAAATATGACGTTGTACATAAAGTCAACACGTATAAAGTTCATATGATTCTAACGATCAGAAATCTAGTTCATGAAGACTTTGGGACCTACCGGTGCTATGCTAAGAATTCACTAGGATCCACAGAAGGCTCTATACGATTATATGGTATGTATTATTTTGACAGATTTGATTCGTTAAAATGTTCTCAACGTAATTTAACTGAAGACTTTTGTTATGTAGTTTTCCTGGCATGTATTTCCCTAGCATCAAGCATCATTAACACAGTCATATGAATTCTTCTAAAATATAATATGCAATTTGTACCATCCAACTCAAAAATAGCTCGCAAAACTTAGATATCAAGAAAAATGTCTAAATTCTGTTCATTAGCTAACTATACTTGCAGTAACGTCATCAATTTATCAAAAGTAATACTATTGGAAAAACATAGGTTTGCCATGTAAGCCTGGATGTATTTTGGAAAACAGCTCAAAATCAGATATCTGCATGTCAGAATGCGATTAATAACCAGACACAGATTATATGGATAGATTATTTTGGGCGAAAGACACAATTTAGATAAGAGTTATATCCATAGATTGCACTTTTAATACTTATGATTTAAAGATTCGGTTCAGATCACCCACCAACGTTTTACAGAATTCATTATTTCGCATATGCAAGTAAACTGGAGTATTTCTAATAAGGAAGCGGTTCATAATGAAGTATCAATAACACATAATTTTTCAGTTGGCTTATGTTTGAGATATTAATAGTACAACGCCATCTATCGCTGGAAGTTGGAATTAAAATCTCTCTTATGCCCTATCTCCCCCCCCCCAAAAGTTTATTTACAAATTTGAGTTTAAATATTCTTAAAAAAGATTTATAATTACTCCTTAAGAATGTTTACTGTAATATGCTTTTGCTTTAAAAATGCAATTTTTTAATGAATTTTTCGTTGTTTGGTTTGATAATAACGAGAGTATTTATTTGCCTAATGTAAAATATGATTGCCCACTAAAGGAGCGTGTTTCTTGTCAATGCTTAGGGAAAAATTATTGTAAATACTCAAACTTTTGAGCTTTGACCTGAAGCCTTTGACCTCAACCACGAAGATTATAAACTAATCCGTTATATCTTTCTTTAGAGTACGGAACACTATTATTTGAAAATTGTTTATGGAGTTAGAAATCAGGTAAAAACGTCGCAGTTGGTGACCAATTGCTTACAAAAGCAAGATTCCTCATTGTTTAGTATATATCACAAACGATTCCATAAATTCGGCTTTACGTTTCACTTTGAGCCATTGTAAGATCAAAATACCTTGTAAATTAATAACCCTGTTCGGAGCAGTATAAAAGAGCATTAGTTGAAGAAAAAGTTGATAAGCAGGCCGTTAACAGTTGATTGAGCTCTTCTATAACACAAGAAGCAATTTTGCTACAGATAATTTCTTTACTTCTGTTAATTTATTAAAGAAATTAAGGTGTAAAGGAACACATTGGTTCATACAAAAATATCATTCCAAAGTACGAAAGATGAATTATATTCGAGGAAAGCTGTCAAAAGTGGTAATATATCTGTCACTCCATATCAGGAAAAAGAACAAAAATATTCTCAATAGCTCACTTCATCCAACTCTAGAAGTTACATCAAATGAAAAACAAATAATACCCAAGGTTGTGAGATTTCACTAACTCACTCAAGTATGAAATAGGTGTTCTGATATGTTTTTTTAATATATTTAATTTATCTTCATCTATAATGAGATTATTGGCAATAAAAATATTAGTCACCGTGATTTTACATTATATGTGGTTGATCAGCTTCGAGAAAATTACATCCTCCCCAAAAGGACCTTTTGTTTCAAATGAAAGTCCCCGAAGAATGTTTATTCTGAAAATAAATATAAATATTGTATTAACCAATGTAAGGAATTTAAAAGGTAGATGTTTGTGCAAGATGTCGTAAGTATATGGGTGGGCCTTGCATAGGGGGAATTAGTTGAAATTGGTTAAAAATTAAATGAGTGTTTTTGTCGTTAACTTCTACATGCCTGACAAATAACATCTTAGTTCCACAGCAACTTTATTAATTTGCAGATTATTGCTAAACTGCAAACAAAATTATGTTGTCTTTTCATGGAATATTACCGGACTCTTTGTTAATTTATTGCTTTTAAGTACATGTTGTACTCTTGAAGCACTCGTAACGCTTAAACTTCCAGGAAACGAATTACTGTTGCTACTGTCCTCTAATGCTATTCTTAAAATTTTATGTTTAATTAGTGGCAGAATTATTCAACTGTCCTATGAATGAAATTCACATGAGGAATGGACACTGTTCTTTGTCTGACTAGCCGAAAGAAGGCGCAGCTATGGGTACCAATTTTTAATACACTTTATTACTCAAAATCTGTATCTAAATGCGTAGCTGCATGTAATCACTAAACTAGACATGATTCTTGAAACACAACGCTTGTATAAGTTTTATTTTTCTAACAACTTTATTGTTCTGTTAATTGGAAGCAGGTTTATCCTATTCACAATAAGGCATTTTGCAATCTGCTCTTAATATATATTTTTCAAAAATAGTCTTTCAACAGATTCAGCTATACACATATAGATTGCAACAGAATCGAATCATAATCAACATCTTATCGTAATTTAAGAAACAGTGAAATGTGAATGCGGAACTATAGTAAGTGAAGAATAAAAATTCATTTTAATCCTGGATATTAATAAAATATCTTTTTAACTGTAAGATACCAACTGGAATCTTAAAATCCATAGGGGACTATCGAATGTTTTTTCGTCCTGTCTATATTGCATCTAGAAGTCGCATAACCAAGGTAAAAGTGTAAATAAAATTATTTATTAGCACTTTGACTAGTTAGTAAAAATTAACAGGAATAGAACTGCTAGCTGGCGGGTAGAAAAAATACGTTTTAGGGATTTGTATTTATTTTAAATAGCCAGCTTAGCTTAAGTTATATTTTCTTTCCTATAAGCCTTTATTCTCCTAATTGTCAATGCCAGAACATTAAAATTTTGTAGCGTGCGTAAATTAATACAAATTCTACCTTGAGGAGAAAACGTTTAAACACCGAGTTCTAGAAAGAAGAGTTAAATAGTGTGGGAAAGCGCTGTAATTTTGTAGCGTGAGCTTCTGTTCTGCAGTTTAGTTCTGGTTAAAGTGGCCCTACAGCTATTACTTTTGCTACCACTAGATTTCGACGCGAATTTAGGTTACAGGATTATCTGAGCCCCGTAGAGTAATTCAATTGCTTGTTAATGTCTTCGAATTTTTAGTTTAGTTCTTGTTATTTGAGTTACCGCTCGAGCGAGGCATAGTGTGTTAGCATTGTGAATTTTTAGAGAGTAAATAAAACGCTCTTTTTACCCTTCTCCTGTGTGGTTTCTACACGTACTTCAGCTCTGACTTCAGAAGATAGACAAATGGCTTTTACATCGTTTTAAACACAAAATAATTCAAACTGAAAGTGCAGTACAATATCAACAAGGTCTAGCCCAAACTTTGGTTTTCCTTGGATTTTTACAAGTGCCTCGGTAAAAAACCGCGGTAGGCAAAACTTTGGGGTCAAGCTTATCACAGTTGCAGAAATGAAATCTAAAACAGAGTACAGTATTATCTAAAGCAAAGGCCAGCCTAGCCTGAAAAAACGTCGTATAAAAATTTTGGGACTTTCAAATAATAAAAAAGAGACATTATTAAATATTGTTGCGTTATACGGGTTCGTGGATTTGAGAGTATCCGATGAAAACACGATGCAGAACAATAAAAAGCACAATTTATTTACAGGAATCACTATTTACAGCACAGTTCCAAAATTACCTTTAAAAGCGTCGAAAATCTACAATAAATACGCTGAAACAATCAGCAACTCAGCTTCAGGCTGTAACTGTAAAGGTAGCTTCACGGCAACACTAAACTTATAATAAACACCGTGGAACAATCACCAATACACTGTCAAGCTATACTGTAAAGGTCGCTTCACGGAAAAGCACTATCTCGATCGCTTTCCGTTCACCAAAACTCTCGCGTAGCAGCTATTCTTACAACTAATCACACTGCTCGCAACACTTCACAATACTTCACAATTTCGCAACTACCTTCACAATCTTCGCAACTACTCGCAACTAACTGCTCTCCGAAACGCAAGGGTTTATATAGCATTTTTTTAAGTTCCACACGTTTCGAGAAATATCTCGACAGGAAGTTATTCTAGAAGCTTCCCGATTGGACCATGGGATATCACCTATTTGGTCGCCAAATGGGCGATAAAGTCGCCAATCTGGCAACCCTACCGTACACTGTTTTATGGCAACCCTAGTGCTATGCCGGAAAGCTTACATACAGGCGCAACCGCCGAATTTTTCGTAACAATATATATAAAAAAACTCAATTAACCTTGAGGAGGTAAATTTTTAAAAACTACTCTTGCGATTTTTACAAAACTTGACAGTTTGGCATAATTTGAGTCATAGGATCGAAATATGGAAAAATATTGGCATGTCATTTAAAAAAATGATTTTGTGTCAAAACACCTATATTAGAACAATATTATTATACATATCCTATGTCGCGTTTCAGAGACATGAAAAACGCAATTTGAAACGTAATTTTAATTTCATCAATCGGTCCAGTCGAACGAGATATATAGAACTGTTCACCTCCTTTTTTCAGTAATGTACATCGTACGTACCGTGTTCCTCATTTATATTCATATTATGCCAGATGTTATATTACGGACTGTTGCCAATAAAAGTTGCAAGCAACTATTCTGCTACACGCTGTAAATATATTTGGGAAGGATTCTCAGATTTTATGTTTTTAATGATAACTAATTTTTATAGATTTGCATGTGTCTCAAAGAGCATTTTTATAAGCATATGTCATTTATTGAATAATTTATTTTATGCTATAGAAATCCATGTTCCTCAGTTATTCAAAGAGCCTTCCACAGCTAAAATTCAGAGCCTTGATGGAACTTCAGGTAAGTTATCTTATTTAGAGTATAGTATGAGGGAATTTAACGTTCTTTTCAAATTTTAGGGTATTACAAAAGCTTCTTACCTATTAATAAATATTAGTTATCATCGTAAAATAAATTTGAAAAAGAACGGTCGATTGTAAATACTTACGAGTTTGTTTTTCCTTCCGTTTTCCGCTTTTAAAAGTACACTTTCTGCTATGTAATACCACAGTTTAATTAGCAGGACTACTGTTTCTGCTAGTTGATTTTGCAAACAGGACCGGAGTCCTAAGTAGGAACAGGGAGCTTACTAAAAGCTATGTTCGTGCGTGTGTAGAAGATACAACAAAGATAAGAGGGGTTAAAATTACCCTTTATTTGCTTATCGATTTTACAGACGTTCTCACACTTCGGGATACAACAAAGACCAACCACTTGTGGTCTGAACGTGAAAGAATATAAGACTGCTAACTAATAAAATTTAAATAAGAGCTAACTTTTAGTATTTTACACAGGTGACTAGCACTAAGACTGGCCTCTTAAATTACTACGTCTGTAGTACGCAAACTGAGGAAAACTACACTACGTCTTTAACTTTCAAGAGGATTAGAACCTCTGGCCTTAAAGACGGACAATAATTGATGGCAAGCTCTTGCTCGTAGCAAGAGGGCTATCTCTCTCTCCTTCTACTCTACTCTTGGTAAAAAGCCACAACTTAAATATTTAAGCGTTAGCAAGTACAATTTGCAAAAACATATTTACGAGTTAATTCTGGCCGGAATTGGAAAATAGGAGATGATAGTAAAGTTTTATAAAAAAAAAAAAAAAAAAAACGTTAGTTAGACTTAAGATCCTTGCAAAAGTACCCAGCAACTAAACTAATTCAGGTAAAGTACAATTCCTTACTATTTAACGTGGGCTTGTTTACTAAAAATTAAAATAGTTATAAATTTATATATATATATATATAATAAACTAATATTGAAGAACTTATACTGAAAATTTGTATTTCAGTTTAGGAGTACCAATAC
Source organism: Stegodyphus mimosarum (assembly GCA_000611955.2). NCBI lineage: Eukaryota > Metazoa > Arthropoda > Arachnida > Araneae > Eresidae > Stegodyphus > Stegodyphus mimosarum. The sequence continues at coordinate 2,415 of KK121119.1, read as the reverse complement.
ATATATTGTATATAAGATGCAAGAGTATTGCACAATTTACACCATTTTATGATTATAATATCATAATGACGTGTATATACAAAAATCTGTTCTATCTTATTTTTATGTGTGTACTATTCCTTTCACTTTTAAAACGTACGATTTTAACACCAACCATCAGAAATTTTAAACATCCTTGTAATTTTTATCACAAGTTGTTAATAATTTTAATACTAATACAGTACTTTTAAATATTAACATTTCCTAGTATCAGACAGCAATAATTTTACATATATTTACAGAAGATAACTATAAATAGAAAATTGATAATTAAATTTACATTTATAGTGAAGCAATAGCTCTAGATTTCACTTTCAGTCTCTATTTATGCCTTTAGTTTTAGTTTTTGCTTCTTTAAATATATGTAAATTAATATTTTCGGAGCTTTTAATTCTTAAGAGTTTGTGTATAGGTTTTAAGTTCAAATACCAAATGATAGGTCAATATTTGGATAAACAATTCTCAATAACATGAATGTGTAAAGTTTGTGACAACATGATAAACACAATATATACTGTAAAATTGGTGTTCAAATCAATAGTAAATAGTGGTATAGTTTTTTAGCTCCAACAGAATAATTAAATAAATGCGTTGTGTACATATATTGGGTCCAGTGTTCTAAATTAAAAGTGAAAACATTACAAGAAGTTAAAATTAAATATGGTATTTATTAAGATAATATTGAATTAATACAGAATTTTTATGGTGGCGGTGTAGTGGGAAAAAGTAAAATTATTCAGACCAATTCCAAACAGGGAATTTAACATTGTAGACAAACGACATTGACGTTCCAAACAGTGATGCAGTAGTGATGCAAACAGTGATACATAGTAGATATGGTTTCTTTCTATGGAGAGAAAAAAAAATATATATTAGTTAAATTTGGACATTTTCGTCGCCCTCCATAGTAATCTTCTCTCGTCTATTTCTTCCGACATCGATGTTTCTCTGATAACGCTGACGCTTTCAGCTCCGTCTCCTTCCGTCAAAATGGCTGCATGTCAGTCTCCCGTCCGTCCTCTTCGTCAGCAGCTCCCAAGCCTTTTTACTCGAAACGCCAAGACCGCTTGATTGGCGATTTTTGATGGTAGGAAAACCGCCAACAGCCCGGCAACCCCAAGGGAAAAACACGCAGGAAGGTGCAGCTCCACATAGAAAGAGCTTCCTCATTTGGCGATCATCGCTGCTAGCCTCGTCGAGGGGTCCCAATCCAACATATGAATAGCCTACGAGTAAGAAAAA